>CAJNDV010033305.1:0-35744 GCA_905221635.1 Symbiodinium sp. CCMP2456
CTTGCTTCTCCGCCTGGACTCGGTGAAGACTGCGCGAAGACTGCGGCAATGACCGAGTCTCTGGACACAAACACCCTAAATTCGCACAAAATCTTTTGGACCATAGTGCTGTCTGGCGGGTCCGAAGCATCGACAAGCATCCAGAGAATCGTCGAATATCCATAGCATTGCCGGACATCCAGATCATCCGCGAATATCGACGAGCATCCAGAGTATCGGCGAATATCAGAGCATCGGCGAGCGCCCAGAGTATCCGCGAACGCCCAGAGCATCGGCGAGCATCCAAAGCATCCAGAGAAGCAAGAGCATCAAAATGAGCATCAAGAGAATCCAGGTTAAGGACTACTGGGAGTTCTCGGAAGGTCTAAACCTTGGAGAATCTAAGCCGATCTTCGGCAAGTCATCAAGACTATCGAAAGAGTTGCACGCGCTTCAGGAACTGCTTCAGCCCCCTATGACTCCTCCCCGCCACAGCGCCATGGCGATCATCAGCGGGCGTGCAAGCTACCAACGCATCGAACGTTCCTCGATACATCTTCTGCGATCCCAGCGCGAGCCAGGCACCCAGACTGCGGCGCTAAACTTGCTGGTCTTTGTGTGAAGTGCTGAATATTTACAAGCTTAGGCTTTGAGGGGCCACTTCTCATGAAAATACACTATTAGTATCGCTAGAGCTGTATATCCTGCATAAAAAAAGCTGTTCTCGGTTAGGGAAGCATTGAGAAAACGGTCGTGAGCTCTGAACCCATTCCATCCCAATCTTTGCCAGATCCCGGCTTCGACCGTGCAAGTGCTTCAAATACAAGATTGAGGGGGCACCTAATTCGGAATCAAATAAAAATAATAATTCTGTATATAGATAAAATAATTTCGAAATTCTGCTCCATATAGCTTATTTCTTAGATCGAAAAATCTTCTTTTCGAATTTCGTCTTATATAAAATCAAGAGCATAAATTTTGAAGCAATCTATATTTATTTTCTAAACTTAATAAAATTTATAATTCCGAACTTTAAAATTATAGAATAATTTTAAAAATATTTCGAAATAAAAAAAAATAAGATAGAAAAATAAAAAGAGAAATTTAATCAAAGAATATAAATTTATCGGTATTTATAAAATTAAAAATTATCTTTCAAAATATCATTTTTTATATATAATATAAGAGGTTATTTTTCTATTAATTTTTAGAAATTAAAGCGACCAAATGACAAAATTTAAATAATAATATATTTTAATAGAAATAATTTCAAATATAAATTCAAAATAAATTATATATTCGAATTCCTTATTGTAATTTAAATCTTAAAATATTAAAATTATTCATATTATAAATCAAATATATTTCCAAAATAAGATCCTAAAATTAAAATAAAGAAATATATTTAAAATTTATCTATATCAAACAAATATTATATATATATATGCATTTTTCTTATAAATATAATTTTCCATATAGATATATATATAGATAATTTTATATATACCTAAATCAAGATCTTTTCAATTATATATCTTCTATAGAAATAATATTTTATGAAGAAAAATGAAAATGATATATGCTCTTTTATGAGTTCAATAAATGTGTGTCTTATTAAGATACCTATTTATTAATATTCATAGCCAAAAATATATCTGAATCGAATAAAATATAAAATGAAATCTCGATATACCGTATGGAATCTGTGCTAGGATCGTCATGGAGTCGTATCACGAATCAATATTAATCTTTGCAATAAATTTTTCCGTGATTGAATATGGAAGTGCATAACGACACTAGAAGGCTGCCAGTCCGCGATCTTTCTGGTTCCAATCGCCAAACTATTCAGATGCAAGCTAAGCATGTGGGGCTTAAACACTCAGCATGCTGCCCATGCCCACGCATGATGACTCCATTCGAGGAGCTTCCAAGGTCGCAGCTGGACTTGCAAATCGAAGCCCTAAAACCCTACACCCTAAAATCTGAACTCAGCCGTGATTCTGGCATCGGAGCACGAGGCCCACACGCATTCGCCGGACGCTCGAGCAATGCTGCATGCTTCTGAAGGGCTCTGACTCAGCTGGTCAAAATTCTCATGGAAACCTTCCCTAAAACTCTTTCGTCGGATAGTCAGTACCCGAACAGACAAGCCATTCAGCCGGCCCTCCAAGCCACGATAAGTGCAAGACCTCACTACTTGCCCTTGTTCCTTCCCTTGGACGGTGGGCTGTGCAAGGCCTGTCAGCAGAAAAGGGAGTTGGGGAGCAATTCCCAACCCTAAGGCGAGAGTCCTAAACTGCTAAAAGACACATGAACCCTGAGGCTGTCCGGAGACAAGGAGTGTCCGTGCTCCGGAATATGGGAGCTTCCTAATTTGGGATCCCTTGTGTGGCAAGCGACGTAAACATATTCACAGAGACACCCTCAACGGGGATCGCAAATGGAATTTGCGACATCGGCCCAGCTTTCGCGGAACTTGACGGGATTTTAACAAAGCCTGGCAAGCCGTAGCAAAGCCTGAAGCCGTTGCCGCTTTGAGTGTTGAGGAGGAGTTTCAGGCCTTGCAGATGCGGAGTGGGGTTCTGTAGATGGCAGAGCTGCAAGCCATGTATTCTAGGACCAGCACGCTGTAGCAGCGCACGTAAACACTCGTGCTCTCGCTATGCGCTAGTGATCGCTAGTGCTGGTGAGTGCTGGTGAGCGTGTGTTTGTGTCGCTTCGTGTCATTTGCAGCTTCAGCCTCTGAAACTTATGTTTTAACGTTGCTGCGAAGAGAACTCTATTTTCCACTCCCCGGAGGTAGAGTCGCTGGAGAAGAGCGAACCCAGAGGCTTTCAGCTTTCGCATGCCTGATGCCTCCGGGCATGAAGCAGGCCCACAATCCCTACATCAAAGCTGGCGCGCAAGTCCAGGCATCGCACCTTACACAGCTTATGTCGCTAGCTGCCTTTGTAATCCCCCAACTTGAACAGCTCCCATCTAAAAACCTTCCGAACAGAAACACGTCTCGACATTCCACATTCTGAACCCCTACAAACAGAGCCTATGCATCTGACGATGGGAGCTACTGACCTGTTTCGAACTCCAGAACATGTGGACTACTCCTGCAAGATCATCCAAAACAACACAAATGGCAACACTAGAGTCACTAGAGGCATGCTTCTTATCAGTACTTCGACCTGTACCGATGCCGACAACTTCATGAACCAAGCTGGAAAAGCTCAACAAGTGGTACAACCTGGTTGGGAGTCCAAAACTTTCACAGCTTTAAGCAGAAGATGCTCCCACACCAAAAGAATCCCCAAACCCTAAATCTGCAAAAAGCTACGAAGGAACCCGCGGAACCAAGTAAGCCCGAGTCTCAAACGTTCGCAGACCCATCCAGACTTCCTACACCCCAAAACCAACCACGCCAAACACCGCATCCACTAGCAGGCAAAAAAATCAGAAAATATATGATACGACACGAGTATAACACAGTACAGTTGGCAGTCGTATATCATATCATACAGTTATAACACAGTACAGCTACTAGTATTCTATCATAACATATGATTATAACAAAGTATACCTAATAAGATTGTACCATAATATATGAGGCTCATATGATTATAACACGGTGTATCTAACAGTAATGTACCACCTCCGATGCAATATCATTACGAGACTTCTTCCGAGCCTCCGGGTCTGTCGCCACGCGAATCTCCGGTTCGGAGCCCCAGTCGGGTCCCCGCTCCCAGGGGCCTCAAGCAGTCATGGCGATGAGGATTTAGGGCTGAGGGCTTTGGGTTTAGGCTATAGGGTTTAGGGGAAGCTGTGGGGCACGACTGAGAGTAGAAGTAGAAAGAGTCGGAGTAGGAGTGTGAGTGGGGATGGCATACATGGAGTAGGGCTGTCCTTCTTAGTGCTGCTTTCCGGCATGGACTGACCGCTGCATGTCGGGCCGGCGTCGGCAAAGGTTTGAGTGTCAGCCGCTGTTGGGCTTCAGAAGTCTACCTACGGTCTCACAAGAGTAGAGGGATGGGGAAACTCTTACGGTCAGCACAGCACCTTGCATTATCTTGTGGCATCATGTGCGCTCTCGGCACTGTAGCCTTGAGGTTGCATAACTGTATATTATCCAGAACAGAACTCTTTTGATCTTTTGCAGTCCAACCAGAAACCTTCTGATCTTCATCCATTGCCCAGTAGACACACGCGAGAAGATGATTCTCAGAGGCGATGTTCATGTTCTCTTGCCGACATGTTCCAAGAGTGTGCGGAGACAGCGTGTGGAATTTATCAAAAGTGATATACGGCCTTTTAGTGTGCTCGCACAATCGACAATTCGACTCGGATCTCCAACACCAGCAGCCGAAACTCCGCCCTGTTCCACAGTCACTCATGACCACCCGCCCCGACCCAAAGCACACCAGCTACCACCAGTAGCACGCCTCCAAGTTGATCGGGAGTCTTGCCTGGAGAAGGCTGGCTGACCTATTGCCTTCCCGGATACCCCTAACCCTAGGTTTCAGGCTGTGTCGCGTGCTAGTCCAGATCATGTCCGTTCTCCCTTGCAACCCGAGACCCTGAGCCATGCAAGCGGACTTCAGATATCTCCTTCGGTTGAGTTGCAATGAACATTTGTTCCAAGAAGAGACAGAGAAATTCCAGCACATTCCAAAAAAGGGTGGCTCCGAAAGGCAAGCCCAAATACTACCAGATCTAACACCTCTGAGAAACCAGATTCCTAAGCTCTGCCGGGGTCTCGAGTTTTTCTATGAGGCCAGGGATCGAGCCTTTACGCGTTCCTTTAAGGGCCGACGGAGGTCCTGTGTAGTACACTACTGCGATAGACAAACTCGTCCGTACAGACACATGTGCTGACATGCACATACATACGTGGGTACCTGTGTACGTACAGATGTACACCACTACTTGCGCGGAGCGACAGCTGCTACACTGTTGTTGTTTGCTGCATGTCAGTTTGAGATGATCCAGACGCTCTTATCACACTTACGTGGGCTGTTCTTTGCCAATGTGAGCGCAAACCGAGCTTTACCCTCCACGCCCAGCGTGCTTGGTAGCGCAGCCCGCCTCCTGCACCGATGTGCCTGTCAGGGATCAGGGAGAGTACGCGTCGAATCTCGAGCCTTTCTAGTACACCGGGTGCTGTTGACTTGCCCTGAAGCCCTGCCTTATGTAGCCGGAATTGCAGTTGAAGTTGGCATCTTGCTCCTCTTCGTCGCCAATGTACCAGTAGCCATCGTTTCCTGCCTCGGGATGAATAAGCATACTACTGCTCAGGTTTGGAGGCCTGTCAAAGCAACAACTCGTTTTATGCACACCCTGGCTTCAATGTAGGCAGCAGTGTCGTTGAAGCGAGGGACCACATGCGGAGACTGCAAGCTCAATCCCAAGCTCGCCCTTTAAGCCTTGCTGTCCAAGCCACATAGAGGAACCGATCGCCGCGTTCGTTAATCCACAGCGGCTGGCCATTGGGAGTAGTTCCCGTGACCAGATCCTCATCGCCAAATACGCAGCTTTCAAGCCGCAAGTTCGAAATTCCACGAAACCTTGAAACACACGCCTCCATGAGAGAAACGCTGAGGTCCGGGCGTATGGACCAGTGCATTTGACCTGGTCCGATGTCCTCAGATCTATGTCGGCGGTGATCAGACGCTGCATGAAATCCGAGCAGAACAGAAGATTTTGTACTGGCAGGCTAACACAGCAGTGTAGTGTATGGTCTAGGGCATTAGCGGAGTAACACATACCATGAATCACTACTAAGCACTATTACCTAGCGTTACCTTCTGATACATTACAGCATGTTCTGGCGCGTTTTTCTGTGGATGATAGATGTTCTTCGCTCTGGTCTGCTAATGTAGTTTGACGCATCATTGATGCTTCACGAGTTCAGCACATGCACAGGCTGCCGACATTCCGTGACCCTGGGTTCGTCATGAAGGGCAACGCAGGCTTTAGCTGGTGAGCACGATGCCAGGACTATGCCAAGCGTTGAGCAGCTGGACAATGAGGATCTACATGCAACTGCAAATTTGACCGGCTTGCCCAACCATACTCTTGCGATGCAGGTTATAGCCACCCCAGCTCCTCTAATCTTGCCGGGGTACCCGTGTGGTACTCTCGGCACCAGCACAAACAGCTTTTCCGGCGCACCGCTGGCGCTCTTGACTTGACCCGGGACCAATGGTTTCTGGAACGCCTCTCAGGCAAAGGCTACACCCAAAACTTGATACCAATTATCACAAAGACCCAAGCGCGTACTGTTGGATGACGGAAAGAACGAGAAGCTGCTGATATGCCGCTTGCTGTCATATTTTCCTCTTGGGTATTCACCTGTTTGGATATGGGGCATCGTTTCAGCTTCCGTAGGCTTGCAGCTGGGGTCGTTTGAGCAAGCCCGGCCGGTCGGGAAATCCAGGCCCCTTTTATATCGGCATTCCATTCTGCCGGGCACAGCCAGGTGAAGCTCGAAACTGCTTGTCTTAGCAGCTACCGGGAATGACGTCTGCATGCGCGTTTTCCAAAAAGTTCGCATGCCTTTCGTTCAGCCGCAACTTGTTGTTGCACGCTGTTCGAACTTGCATTGCGGCTTTTTGCATCGCATCCGATTCTTATCCCTACTTGCTGCCTAAAACCTGAGGTCTTGCCTTGGCTTCTCGAACCGGATTCTCCATTGCCAGGACCTGCTGCGAAGTCTGGGGATCAGGAGCTCGGAAGTCTGGGGATCAGGAGCTCGGTTGCAGTTGGGGTCGTGGTTTCAGGGTATGTCAGGGTGGGCCTGAGGGGCTACTCGGGACTCAGGCTTCGGGAATCATTGTTTCTCGCCTTTCACAGTTTCTGGCTTCGGAAATTGCAAGCCTAAGCTCTCGAAGCCGAAAGCAGGGTAGGAGCCCACGAAATGCAAAGCGGAGGGCTCAAGGTATTGCAGGCTTTGTGCCCTGAGCACTAGAACATCCCACGCACCAGATGTTGAACAACTGGACCTAGGAAACTTCTATGACATCTATGATTGCTCAGACTTCTGCCGTGCCGCACGCCTGCATCAGGATTTGACAGAATTCTGGTGACCTTGCTTTCGCCTTGCCTTGCTAGCGAGATCTGTCACGACGGTTTCTGCAACTCAGAACCCACGATGTGCTGTTCGAGCCACCATACATCACCACACACCTAAACCAAACCGTGCAGGGAGTTCGAACAATTCAGCAGGCGACCCCCAAACCCTCGAACACGTCAGATCCACACTCCAAGAGCCACCTAATCTCTGAAAGCTCCACACCTCGACCTCAGGTTGCTCTTTGAGATCATCCACCTCCATACCTGGGCTTTCGCCGGTTCCCAGGGAACAACACGAATACGCATGCAGTCGGGGCTTGATCTGTGTTTCCGTTTAAAACCACCAGGTCTGTTATCAGCTTGCAGCATTCCACAACGCCACAGATACTAAGTTGCACAAGAAAGGTCCAGACATTTCCCTTTTGCATGCTGAGCTCGAAACAACCTTGTACTAATAGTCACATGACCAGCCTCATGAACCCAACCCTGGCCGCCCACTCGCAGATTGTGGACTGTCAAGGCCGAGCTTCATGCGTGGAGCATGGCTGTAAAAACTTTGGCGGGCAAGTCCTGGGACTTTGCTGTAGGGGTAGGGGTTCCTGGGCGCAGGGGACCTTTGGCTCTCGAGGCTTTAGGTCTCCATCATCAGGCCTCACCCTCGTGTGTATATAATTATGTACTAATGGTTTTTCTAAGTTTCATTATCATCATTACTTTTTCCTACTACTACGACGAATACTATATTGTTTACAAATCCGTAATTCAACTGTCATGCTCCTGTCAGGCGGCGTGGGTCAATCAGACGGATAAGCGAACAAGCCTTTTTTTCTAACATCCTGCTTCTGAAATCTTGCCTTTCTGGGATCAACAGAAGAAGCCATAAATCTCGAAGTATGTCGGAGAGATCGGCAAAGGGGGTTCTGGTCGAAGAGTGGGGCTGCGGCCTGATCCGTTCACTTTGCTGATCCGTTGTGGAAAACTCGGCAGGGCTTTCGAGCTTCAGAGATACAGACCCAGAGAACCCAATACCCCTTAATTAAGGAATATACCTTAAATTATAGGGGCCTTAATATTAAGATTTAAGGTATATTGCTTAATTAAGGGGTTTTGGGTTCTCTGGGGAGTCCTAGTATGACAGAAGGTCACAGCCCCTGGCTACAGGAGCCTCCAACCCTAAACCCTACGAGTATACACCCTAAACCCTGGATCCTATAAACCCTAAACCCTATCAGCCCTAGATCCTAAACCCGATAAGCCCTAAACCCTTAACCCTAAATCCGATAAACACCCTACGCCTAGTAAACCCTATAGACCCTAAACCCTACATAAACCCCTAAGCCCTAAACCCTGAACCCTATAGACTATACCCTAAACCCTAAACCCTAAACCCTAAACCCTGAACCCTATTGACTATAGACCCTAAACCCTAAAGCTAGGCCTCCTGAAGTTTTACCACTGGGAACCCTGTGGCCCTGAAGAGGCTTTTCAAAACCTTAGCTCAAGTCTGCAACTGTGCGGTTTTGGGGTTTTGGGGCTTAGGGCCTGATTATTTGTATTACATATTCAGAACTCCAGGGACTAGTCGGAATAGTAATAGCAACAAATCACAGATCGCTTTTCTTTAGGAGCTGAGCCTTCTTGCCGAGCATGCTGAAGCCCAGCTCACAGATCTCCAGCGTCCGCACTTTGGCCTTTCCGGGCGTAAGGTTTAGGGTCTAGGCCTGGTCATGTCAGAAGTTCCTTTGGGCTTGGTGGTACTCTCCTGTGGGTTTGGTATTCTCCTTTAGGGTTTGTGGGCTTTGAAAGGTACTTGGAGCCTCTGGGGTCGCAGTTTTGTGATCGCTCCTTGGGGACTCCGCCGTAGGGTGTAAGTTCCAGATCTTGACTTTACGACGCGGTTGCCCCTCAAGGAGCTGGAGTCTGGCATTGCACCAATTCGCCCTTGAGGCTTTTGTGTATTCCTTGAGTCCTGAGCATGTGCTGCCTCTTTCGGACCTCTGGTGCAGCATGACTTTCCACAAAGTTCCCAACAAAACCTCCTAACCATCGACTCTACATCCTGCCATCAGCATCAGAAATGCTGCAGAAGCAGTGGGGTCCTTTCCAGGCTCACCGGTGCGTCCCACGAAGTAGTCGAAGCGGATTCCTGTGACGAGCCGGGCATCCCGTAAACCAGAAAGACCCTAAACCCGATGCCTGCACGCATGTCCCTACATACGTACGTATGCATGCATGGATCTATGTAGGTATGAATGCAGGTAGGTATGTATGTATGTATGTATGTATGTGCCTGTATCTGCCATCTGCAAGCATGTGTACATACGACAACGCAAGTCAACACAAGTTCCATCCACAGCAAGCCAAAACACATAGCACACGACAAGTATACTACACTGTAGGCAATTCGATGTCCAACCCTGACGCCTAAGTTTATACTACAGCATAAAGTGTACTTTCATACGTAAAATCATATGGTATGGTGCAACATAATATAATGTACTATGAGGCAATAGTGTGTTATACTGTACCGTACCATACCATAATACAATATATTCCGACAAAGTCTATTACAATATATTACCAAATCTGGACATATGTATTTCAAGATAGTACAATAAATACAATATCCCATAGTCCAGATGGTTATCTCATATGGTGTAATATAGGGGAATTAAAAATTAGAATAGGGTTTTGAGGCCCATTATACTATACCTATAATAAGGAACCCCCCAAAAATAGTATAGGTAACTATTTAAGGCTCCTCTATGAATCTCGAATAGTCTGATGGCCGATGGTCGCAAAGCAAGGCCTGGAGGAGTCTGGGATGTTTGCATGGAGACCCAGTCCATCCAATGAGCCGTGATCTCCCTGAGGCGGCGGTGGCTGAAAGTACCAAGGAACTCCAAACAGATCAGAAAAGGCGCTAAGAACTAAAGTCAGATTTTCAGGATATGTTGCTATATACTTCTGATCGCAACTAGAAGAGATCTCTATGTGACTCGGACTGCGGCAATCATAGCATGGTGATTCAAGGGTAGTCCTGGCTGAAACAGAATTTTGGAGCACCGACTTTGCTACCTCCGGTTGTTTTGCGAGAGGGCAAATACAGTACCATCTAGCTTTTTCTAAAAACATCCGGCGAGCAACGCAAAAGGAGGTCTTTGGACCGCCAGGGGTTGACAAAACCACATCACCCCCCTAAAGTCCAAGCTCGAAGCCGTTGAAGTGTCGAGGCCCGGATGCCGAAGAGCATGCTGTTAAGGAAACCACCTGACCCTTCGCCTTCTGTGCGTCGAATGCTTTGTCAAATGAAGCCTTAGCCCTGGCAGTCTCTCAACTTGGGGGTTTCCGAAAATAGGGGACCCTCCTAATATAGTACCCTAAATAATAGGATCCTTATTATCAGGACCCCAAAATAAGGTACCCCTTATTTTCGGAAACTCCCACTTCTCTTCCTGGGCCTGCACTGCCGCTCGCCGTCCTTCAGGGTGGCCACATCTCCGCCCATCCACTCAGCAGCCTCCTCAAGGGTAAAGTGCTCCTCCAAGGGCCGTAGTCATCTACACGTGGATAGGGCATGTGCCGCTGCGAAGATGACGCAACACCAGCTTCCTTTCTTCTCATTGTGCTGCTTACGTTCAGGTTTTCACCCAGTTCAAACTACGCAGTTCTACCGAGCACCAACCACTACCTGTCATGGAATATGAATATGCTGCAGTATATTCAGATCCGTCGTGCCGGATCTCTTCCGGCCAAGATTAAAGTCAGGTAGGCGAAATTAACTTCGGAACGAATATGTGTGCTACGTACGAGCATATAAGTAGACCTATGCACGTGCGAATACGTGTATACACACGCAATTCCTCGTAGATATAGATACAGATACAGATGTAGATCCAAATACAGGCATAGATACAGATACAGATATAAATATAGAGATGTATATAGATACGCCCATGTTTACCTACAAATGTTTACACTGCACATAACCGTCTCTACACTTAGATTTTGGAGGCACCTGCATACATGCGGATGAAGACTCGCACGCTGCACTCGTGTACTGAGACTTACAGCACATGCACAAGTGATATAAGATGCAAGAGCAAGGATGCATATGTACATACAGCAAGCAAGGAACAACTTCACATGCACAGGTGTGTGCATCGTCGCTCTTGTTTATACAGCGTCCAGATAAGCGCCTATCTCAGATTCCGAGAGGATGTCGCTGCATCTGTCTCTTTCTGAGTCTTTTCGATCTGCATCAATGATCTTTGAAACAATGCATGTATTCATACGTATGTGTGCACGTGTGACCGGTATGTAATGTATGCGAAGATGTCTCTTCATTGCCTCTGTTTTGTATTGCCATGCCGCTGGTTCGACGAACCTTGGATTTGTCCACCAAGTCCTTCATTCTTTGCCTGGAAGTTCGTGTTTGTGAAATGCGGAGCATCGCATAGAGTCATAGAGGTCATAGCAGCCTTATAACCCCACCACGCTGAGATCAGCAAAGGACGTCAGCAATGTCCTACTTCTCTGAGAGCCTCTGCTCACAGTACGGTCCTTGAAGTCGCCGAACTCGTTGTTGGGCTTTATTTTGCAGAATTTCGTGTAGATGGTCGCCTCGACCTGCGTCTGTGTGGGACGGCATGTGTGCTACCCTGAGCCGATGAAGTACTTTTAAGATGTCACTGGCGCGATCACATGAGAAGATACACACTGCGCCTCGAATAACCCTGCCGCTTCATGAAATATAACATGCTTCCCAAAGCAGTTGAAAGCGTGAGCAATACAGATGCCGCAATTGTCAACCCTCGGCCCATATCATGCAAGTTTCTCCCAAGTTGAAGCCCGTCAGGGAATTATTGTCGTCATCGATCGTGAGGTGGTGATGTTCATTGCACACATGATAATAATAATAATATAATAATAATAACAATAATAATGACAATAATAATAATAGTAATAATAATAATAATAACAATAACAATAATAATAATAGGTTAGTCACGAGAATGAGTCTCTGCTGTTCCCGGCTTTGCCTCCCCGTTCACCACGTAGAGGCGGAGCTCCATGTCATGTTCCACAAACTCTTGGATGATCAGCGCCTTCGAATGGCATATGCTGAGCACTTCCGCACAGACTAAGCAGGATGCAACCCCGATGTACAAGATGTACGAGACAAGTGAAGAATGTAAACAACTGGTGTATATGCCATGGAATATTTTGCTTCGGCTGTACCACAAAAGGGCATAAACGGGTAGACAACAACGAACTAAACGCCAACACGCACATATTTACACTAAGGGCCAGCAGACACGCCCCACAAGAAACAACAAGTAGTGACGAACTTGGTTGAACCATGGTCACTTGCACGTAAGTGCATGCACGCACGCAAACATGTATCTATATCTGTGCCTATATATGTATATAACAGTGAGCAAGGAACATGAACAACGAAATACCTAGACGTACCATCCTATAAGATAATAGACAATAACACACTAGAATGTGCCATAACACTGTTCACATCCCATGGAGGCACCAGAAACTTCCAACACGATCGAGCCAGTCCCGAATCCCGGTGTCCGGAGGCAGAAAATCTGAGCGAGAATCTACGGTTGACGGGTTTGGCGCTTGGTTTTAGGGTTTATAATAGGTTTTTTTCGGGTCTAGAGTTTAGGGTTGTATGAAGTATGAAAAACGGCAGCCCTAGTCACCTCTCGAGGAGTTTGACTCACCAGGTGCCTCGAGATTGTGGGGCTGCCCTGTGTACTCGTCGCTGATCTCGATGGCCTGCGCACGTCAAATAACAATACCCTTACAGGGAACCCTATTACAGGATGCTAAAGTACCCTTAAGCCCTTAACCCTAAACCCTCTAAGGAACCGGGCTTGAACACTATCTTTCACAAGACATCTAAGGAAACTCAAGGCCGAGGATCGCCCATCGGAGGCCATATTTCCTTGGCCTTCAGAGCCCCGTTGTGAAGAGCTGCAGCGCCGTCTTTCCCCAAAGAAGCCCTCACTTCGACACTTCTGGGGACCTGTTTCCCTTCAAATTTCGGGCGACATAAAAATCTAGGGGAAGAGTGCGACCATCAGAAGCAGGGCACGCTCTCGGAAGTGGGGGGTGGGGATACTACAAGAGTTGCACTCCATCTGCAGCCCGCCTGCGTCAGCTGTGAGATCGCCGTCTGCAAACCTGCCTGGCCTGGGCGCAACGGGCGGAGTTTGAAGCTTCGTCTCGCGGGATTAGGGCTGGACGCGCCTTCCCAGTACTTCACATCCAGGGCTTCCCAAGAGAAGCCGAGCTTGGCCACGCCTTTGCAAAGCGGGCCTGGTGCGTCAGAGACAAGGCTTCTAGCGCTAACTTGGCAGTTTTGGCGATTCACCCCTTGTCCTCGCGAATTCTGGCTTTGAGCTCGGGCATGGTAGCCACAACCATGTCTCTGGGGTGGTCTTGCTGCGGGGTTCAGTGCAGAGTTCCTCCAACTCCCCGTCTGAGGAACCCCGTGACGGATGATCGAAGCCAAGACGCGATCGACCATGCATAGAATAGACTATACTAGAATATAATTACTATGCAATAAACTGTACCACACTATACTGTACTATACCATACGATACGATACTATACCAAACGATAATATAGTAATTATGATATGTTATAACCAACTTTACTAGACTTTACTATACTATATCTCATCCGCCAGGGCACTGCTTCGTTCTGACCCTGAGACAAGTTCAAACCCCTGCATCTAAACGGACCAAACCTCTCCAAAGCCCAACTCACCACCTCTATGAATAAGTCTAAATAAACCTTATTATCTAAAAAAATTATGGCATAGTATAGTACCATAACATTAAGAGAAGGTAATATAAGATACTATATTGTAAAATATCGCAATCTCACCCAGCCCGCCGGCCTCCTTCCGTCGGTGCCTCACCCCGAAGCGACCGCTGCTTCTGTCGCACCTTCTCCTGGGATTGGGCATCGGGTTCCGAGTGCAAGACATCGTGGTGATTAGTATCGATGTCATCTTGACCATGAAGTCTATTACCATGGTACTGTTCAAATGTCTAGCATCATGATTCTGACAGTAGCTGTGCGGATAGACTTTGGCCTGCGACTGGCGCCGCGGCTGTTCTACTGGAGCCTCTGCTTCTTTAACGGTTGCTGCCACTGCCGCTGCTCCTGTAGCTGCTGCTCCCCGTATGCGGCTCTTCGCAGTCTTTGTTGCTACCACGCACTTTCCAATATTCCTGCTTTCATTGGCACTGATTTCGTCATGTTGTTTCTTACTGTCACCATAAGTAGCTCGAGAAACCCTATTGCAGACTGGGCAGCATGGATATGTTCTGTGTCAAGCCCGTCATATCGAACAGCACGGATATATTCTGTGTCCAACCAGTCATATCGAACAATGTCACCACAAATCTGAATCCGGAACCCCTAAACCCTAAAGCCCCAAAAACCCTATAACACTACGCTTCTTCAGATCCAAGGCTCCAGGGCTTGGTAGGCCCAGTTCGCCGCCTCATTTCAAGGCTCAACATGGAAATCTCTGCAAGGGATTTTTCGCTGTACAATATATGTTGTAATGTACAACGTATACATTATATATATATATATATATATATATATATAAGCGTTATACTCTATAATATATAATGTATGTTACATGAAAGCCCGGCTGCCTAGATCTATGTCGGCTGACATGAACCAGCATGACACTTCATCAATTTTGGCTGTGGAATTGTTGCTTGTACAGCCTTGAGTACCCGGAACGGTTCTTTACCGTGCGGACCAGGGCACAGCACGATCCTTTCAAGAGGGGTTGCTCTTGCTTCAAGACTTGCTACGACGAGCGATTCTTTGAGAGTACCGGAACCAGCCCCAGCTCTTATGCAGGATGACTTCTTGCACATTAGCGCAATGCAGAGACTCATTCCGCGAAGTCCGAAACCCAAGCCACAGGACTCAGAACCCTGCATTGAATTCAAAGCCGGTCGGGAGAGGATCGAGGCGCCAAAAACCTCCTGAAAGCCCGGCCTTTGCACAACTGCCCCCATTCTGCTCAATGAGCATGCGGGGCAGCGCCACAGTGGCCGGAAGGTTTAGGTGTGGCACCTCGGCAATCCGAATCTCTGATCTCATGGCCTTAACTTTTTCGGGACGAGGTTCCAGCATTTTGCCGTGTGTGGCTCGGTCTTAATCCCCACCGTTACAACCATGGGTTTTTGTGAATGGCCGCGGGATGGTGGCCATTTCTGGGACCGGGAAAGATCTTAGTTAAGTGTGGGTCCTTGCTTCACGGACCTTGGCCGGCTACGGGTCCTGTAGATTCAGACGCCCGAGCTTTGACTTTCGTGCTTAAGGACCGGGCAGGGTGGTGGCGTGGTCGGCCTGTGCTTTTCTTTATCCCAGCCCTCTCCAGTACGACTTCTGAGCTGTAGCGATTCCGAAGCCGGTCGAACAAGCTGAAGGCTCATCAGATTTACAGCCCGGACCGGAACGTGCCGAGTTCACAGCACCTAGGGCTGCGTTCTCACTACGGGCGTTCACCCAAATATTTTGCGGCACTGAGATTTCTGACTTGACGGCTCTTGTACAGTATGAAACCAAGTAGTAGTTGTTTGCAATTACGGCTGATCTTTCTAGGCTGTGCCTCGTCCTTGTTCAAGGACAAAACTGAGAATTGAAAAGGAGTCATGTTCCAAGAAATCTCACTGCCAAGATCCCACGAAGACTCCGCAGAGCCCAACCCACAGCGAACCCTGTATCACGCTAATGCCACGCAGCACCAGTGCCATGTAGTAGGTCCACCTGTCAGGATGCTGTCACACAACAAAAAGGGGCTCAAACTGCTAGCCAGGTCCGGGTGCTTGTTCCCTGTGGCGCCCACCGATGGCCTGAATCCCCAGACTTAGAATTCCGAAGGAGAGGCTGATGAACCACCTCGGCCAAAGGCCCCTAGTCGCTCAAGTCCTATCCCATAGGCTCTACACCAGCCTCAGTCACGAAATAACCAGCTCTGACTGCAGCACACGCATAGATAAAGAAGACCTCTCATGAGGTGCCATGCACTGTTGCATGGACATACATACAAGCTAAGTAAGCATCTAAGACATGTGTGCATGCATGCTTAAAGGCATACGTGCGCACATACATATGTACCTGCATACATAATCATATGCTAGGGGGTTTTGTGCTTAAGGTACATGTTCACATCCCAACGCGCACATGCATGCGCTGACACATAGCCATACATGTGCCTGCATACGTAAACAGGTAAGGGCTATGCGTGTATGAATGAACCAATGTATGCATGTATGTTGTACCAATTTATGCTTGGATGTAACGGCAGGCCTCTTTGAGGTCAGGATCTCGTAGAAGCCCGAGTCGTGAGGGAAGCGGCTGGGGATGCCTATCGAAGGACACGATGATCCTGAAAGCTTTCGGTGCAGCCTACAAGATGACTGTTTGTAAGAGTCTACTGGATGCAGCACAGCAAGATTTCGACTCATACTAGTCGTCTGACTATGGAGACATTTAACCTTGTTGCTGATTACTACGGTTTCACGTTTGTAGCTTTGCAAGCTGGTTGTCAGATCACATCAAGTTCTTGAAACTGATTTTCGCCTCAGGCTCTCCAGGCCAAGGGTGCTGCAGGTCAAGGCTACGGCATTGGCAACATGGGAACTCCGGCAGAAAGAAAGCCTTCAAACGAGGACTATGAGGATGATTCATTAAGACGATTTACTGATGCTACTCCTAGCAGCTCGCTCGATACTCTGGGTTGGCCGGGGTTACCGCCGGTGTGCCTGCACGCTCCACCGCCTGCATCATCTGGTAAAATGCCTGGCAGAGATCACACAGCATGGGGACATGGGTTGCCGTGCTCAGGGCTTAAAGGGGTTAGGTGTCCAGGGAAAGCCTCAATGGTCAGGCTACCTGCTTGAGGAAGCAGGGCTTGAACCACTGAAGGGGCCGGAAGAAGTACCAACCTTATTACTATGGTTCCATATTCTATTTATAACATAATGTACCCCAAAACTCTATTCTAATTACTAAGGCCCTTATATTACATGCAGCCCAAGACCCATTACCTTTGCCAAAGCTTCTAGAAATCCCTTAGAGCCACGCCTGCTGGTCTACCAACGCAGCTCCACCATCACCCCCTGTCTCGCTGTTTGGCACGCAGTGCTCTTCGAAGCCCGTGGGGTAGAGGTGGTACATCGCGCAAACCTCAAAAATTAGTTTTCGGATTCCGTCTGAAGATGACGTCAGGCTTCTGCTGCTGCTTCATTCAGTCCCACGAGTACCAGTCGAACTGGGAAGGTGCCTGCTGGTGCTCTAGGGTTCAACTGTGCCATGAACTTCAAGTCTCTGCACAGCTTCCCTGACCGTGGTTGTGTCTGTGAGGGTTAACCTTCTCAATGACATCACAATTCTTTGGCTCTGGCTAAGGCTACGGGAGCAATGCTGCACAGGACTTGCCCAACAATCCAAGTGACCTTTTTGGCTCGGCGCATGGGATGATGGCTGCCAAAAATTAAGTGGGCAGCATCGGCGATTTTCATCATGTCAGACTTGTCCTCTATGTAGACTGTCCAAACCTCCGCGGCAACTGGCTCACTTCTCCTAAGACCCAGACCCTGGAGCACACTCATCTTCGAAAGCAAGTCACAAGTAAATGCTACATGCACGAGTTCCGTTGTCCTTCTTGCTGTCGTGTCTGAACCTTAATGCCTTAATGCTGTGCCACTCCAGCAATCTTTCTCCCTAGACAACTACGCAGTCTGATGCCTGAGCTGCCGCTCCAATTCGAGCTCGTTCTCGAAGCGAATGACACAGGCATGCATCTACTTGCGTCTGGTAGTGTTCAAGGTTACCTGGAATAAATCTTACTTGACATTCAAAGCGGTTCCTAGGTGTATCTAGATGCCTCGTCGCGAGAACTCACGCCCCTGGTGCAGTTAGGCGAGTTGCGCACAAAAACGAGCCAAACCCCTCTCCCTGAACGCAGACAGGTACATGGAAACTCCAGGTCGTGCCTCGTAGCCTGTCTTCAAGTACTGCTGAAAATGGTCGCAGTACGCGTCGATGAAAATGTCAGAGACAGAGCTGCCTTTCCCGTGAAACGGAGTTGTGTCGTGTATTGGGAGACCATGAACTTCAAGCTCAGTTTGATGTGGATGCTACTGGCAGAGCAGCATTGTAAGATCAACTTAAAAGGACGGTGTAAGCTTGAAGCCGCAGAACAGTTGTGAGTGGAAGGTGTTCTGGCCTGTCTCTCCCCACTGCGCGGGAGCGATGATCTCGTTGAGACCGCCCCAGCGAAAGGTGAGGATTGCCTTTGACTATGCAGAGCTGTGTGAAACCATAATAGGATGCTACATTGTGCTGGACGGTTGTATACTATGTCGTAATGCGGTGTATTTACCATTCTTGCATTGTATTATACTTTATTGTTTCGTACTGTATTGCATTGTACTGTAATCAGCATACTCTGTGATAGGTCTCGAGCGGAAACCTTCATTCCGGTCCAGGCTTTCTAGGCGTTAGCTATGATCAGCTTGAGGAGCAGTAGGCCCGAAACCCTAAACCCCTGAAGTAGTAGGACCCTTGCATCGTCTTGGCGTATTCCTTTCCCGAAGACCTTGGGAGAGCAGTTGTCATCCCCCTGAAATGAGTGAAGACAGCTTTAAGGCCGAGCTTAGCTCCGAAACAAACCCGGTGGCAGCAGCACTACTACATGCTGCGGGGTTCGACGGCTGTAAGGGCATGAGAGTTCTTGAATTCTTTGAATGGCGGGGGACGAGGTCTGGCTCCGAAGCCGCATCGACTAGGCTCGGCTTGCTGCCGCGGCCTGCGCTCGCCCACAGGGTTGGGAGAGTCTTGCCGTCGATTCGGGGGTTCAAGGCAGAGCGATTTCGTGGGGTTTAGATGCCTGGGTACATTCAACCACCAACCCGTTTTGAGCTGCCGGACACACTTCCACGGAAACTCTGAAAAGCTGAGGCTTGGAATCTGAGCTTCAGGTTGGCACCCAGGCCTGTCGGTCTCTTGACATACTGTGGTGCGAACCACTCTGTCCATCCAGTGCCACTGTCCGCGATGTGGCCCCTCTGCGTGTAGAAGTGGGGCCAGGAATACTCCACCTGTGCTTGCAGCAACAGACTCCCTTGACAGTAGCATCTACTTTGTTTCAATGACTCCGCGGTGGCTGCATCATGGACTGCGTGCTCTAAATTGTTCCCCTGGCAGTTAGGAGACTCCACCTCCACGTCACCGCCGTGGACGTTCGGTTGCTGGTCGGCCATGACCCGTGCTGGAACCCAGCCGTCCGAAATTCCAGTTCGAGGCCGGAAGGCTCCGTGCTTGGGGTCGAGCACTGCCTAGGCATCTCTTGCAATGCATTCCGGGCGGTGGACGCTCTCTGAGTCAACACCCTTCCGATTGCGGCAGGGCAGTGGGAACTAAGGAACCATCGAGGCACAAGTTTAAACGCCGTATCCTTGCAACTTCCGGGGGTCTGGCCAAGTACTTCCGGTCCGGTCGGCAGCGCTTGCACATCCGGTAGAAGACCAGAACATCATCGCCCCGTTTGAAGGAATCCTCATGGCTCTCGGACGGGGGTGTTTCTTTGCTCCGCGTCGTGGCAGGTCGAGAAACCAAGAGAGGCCTCATGCTGAGTCTGGGATTTACTGATGAGCTATAGTGTCGTCGTCGGATGAAGTTATGAGCTTTAATTACTTGAATCTTCGCTCGCAATGCAACGGTACCTCGAAACACATCAGCCTGGAATAGAAGCAGGAACAGCTGGAACGAGAAGAAGTGCAAACAACCGTCCACCCCAAGCACATCTACAGTGGCAGCAGATCCCATACCGCAAGAGGCATGTTGAGAGCAATCGGGTACCACCCGGTGCTGCAAACACTCTCACTAAAGCAGTATGGAAGTTCGCATGTTCTCAACAGATGCTCTATAAGTTAGAGGCTTTCCGTTCTCCGACCTATAGCCTCGAGTGGTTGGCAATTGGCAATGCTCAGGCTAGCTGCTCTGCTGGAACACAGCATGCAGCCTGCACAACTGAGGTGGTTGGGACTTCGCAGCATGACCCAGAAAGTCAATAGGAACAGCAAGACACTCACAGAGACATATTTCAGCAAGCATGTTTCGCCCTCCGACTTGCGATGATTGCATCAAAGAAGCCTCCATCGCCATGCTAATGTTGAGACTGCTGCCCCTCGCAGCACATGTGCTCTGCGCCGGCGGGTTAAAACCAGGGGCCTTAATTCTCCCAATGTAGTATTGTGGTGGTTCTAGTTAGTTGCCTGTGCATCGTCAAGATAGTGACCTCTTGAACGTTAGCCCTCAACACAACACCTGGGCTGATTGAAATCACCGCAGTGCTCGAGTCTGGTTGACCTCTCTTCAGCACTAGACCCGAGGTCCGAAAGCTGGGTCCTAGCTGCCTAACGCCCCCAGCCCCTGAGACAAAATTGGAGCTGCTGGAACAGGACGGAAACGAAGCATCCTCAGACTTGCGTGGTCCAAGGGGGCATGGGAAGTCTGTCAGGGTTTAGTAGGGTTCAGCAACGAATCACGGCAGGCCTCCGAAGTCATGAAGACATAGTCTGGGATGTAGTTTTAAGGGTTTAAAGCACCAAGGTCGCACGATGCTTGCTACAGCTGCCTCGGCATTGTCCCTTGAAACTTACACCAGCAACGCCTTGGCAAGAAATCCTGCAACGGCCACTGTTTTCGTGCGTACGAGGCTGAAGCACTACTTTGGTCTGGCTCGCACGATCAATAACGTGTCACCCTAAGGTCGGGCAAGGCTGATTAACCTTTTCCTTGGCCTTTCCTCAGCAGCTAATCGCATCTCTGTCGAAGCCTCCGCAGACACATGCAAGAATAACGACCACAAAAGCGTCTGTGAGTCGCGGAGTTGGAGCTGACCGACTCTTGCCAATGGTTAGGGTAGCACTCATGTACAACGCTATGGTAGCAGCAATTCAAACGTCAGCAACGAAAAGGACATCATGATGCAGTCAGAGTTCGTGTGGCAGTAGCGACAGTACTTGTAGTGGAGGCTGGGTAGTGGTGGTGCTGCCAGCAGGTAGCAGCAGCAGTAGCAGTAGTAGCAGTAGTAGCAGTAGTAGCAGCAAGAGTAGTAGTAGTAGTAGTAGTAGTAGTAGTAGTAGCAGCAGCAGTGCTATTAGTGCTAGTAGTAGTAGTAGTAGTAGTAGTAGTAGTAGTAGTAGTAGTGGTAGTGGTAGTGGTAGTAGTAGTAGTAGTAGTAGTAGGAGTAGGAGTAGTAGTAGTACTAGTAGTAGTAGTAGTAGTAGTAGTAGTAGTAGTAGTAATAGTAGTAGTAATGGTAGTAGTGGTGGCAGTGGTAGTAGTACTAGTAGCAGCGGCAGGAAACTACCGGTGGTGGTGGTGGTGGTGGTGGTAGTAGCGCAGCGCTAGCCACACCTTCGGTGACAACGGTGTGACTGACAACGGTACATGTGGACAATGAATTAAGGGTTGACGAATAGCAACCGTCACATGGCAACAAGACAGCAAACAATGCAGATGATGCCAGGGCAGGCATTGGCTGAGCTTGGAACAGAGGTTGCTGATCCAATGCGTGTAGTCTCCAACTGGCAGCCTTAGGAGGTCGAAGCTAAACTGGGATTTGGAGCTCCGCCAAGTCGACCGTGACGGCAAACGAAAGAACCTACAGTACTTGTAAATCCGTCCCATACCACCCCCTGCCGCTCCCCTCCACCCAGCGCCCAAAAGGCCGCCTCTCAAGTATGAAGGCCTCCTTCATGAAAGCATAGGCACTGCCCTGAAACCACCGGGTTGGTTGATCAGGGTGTTCACAAGGCCGAAGTTCCGGGCCGCAGTGCCTCGTTTGTCTAGGCTCCAAGCTCCAGCTCGCTTCCCACGTGCAGCAGCAGCGTCTGAAAGAAGTGGATGTTCTTTGGGAAAATGTTGGCCTTAGTCCCAAAAGGCCAAGCCCTGAGGTACCAGAAAACTTAGCTTGCAGGTTCAGCCACCTCAACAACAGGTTACATTCCGGCAACATCGTCAGTTCGAAAACAAGAAGGCTGGAGCAGTGCAGACGGCCTGTCTGTGCATAACATGATCTGAAACAAATGCGTGGGATGGCCCATCAAAGTCTTGGCAGATGGTGGCTCAATGACCCACCGATTTCAGACCGAGGGCTGCAAACAGCAATAGGGCAGGCGAAAGTCTGCAGATCTTCCCCGCTGCAGATACATGTCGACCGAATCGAGTTCGGAGTGGACCGAACTCTGACCTTCTCCTGAGGGTGCTGCTGTGTGGTGGGTGGCTGAAGGCTGTCTGCAGTTGCTTACCATCACAGCACTTGGCATCAAGCCTCCACATGGGTAGGGACATCCAGGTCAATTCCAAGAGCTGCTGGGTCCAAGGCATTTTGCATACGCAGGATGCCCGTGCACTTCAGCTGGCTGTCCTGCATGGGTGAATACGACATGACACGTGCATGACCAGCAATACAATGAGGCTCCCTTGAGCGCGATGGTGCTACTGCAACTGCAGACACCGTGAAACATCGCTAGCTGCTGCCCTGCATGAATCGCACAATGTTTGCAAGGACACAGGCTTCTTCAAGTCAGGACACTGTAACCGTCAAGAGTCCACTGCAAGAGCCTGCTTTGGAAAAGGAGCAAATCACCACGAAGAGCTGAAGTAGTAAAACATGTTTTGCATGTGTGTCCTCTATGTACAGGTGCAACTCACGACCTCGCAAGAAGAGCAATGTAGTCAATCTGCTGTAGCATGGACAGGAAGATGCTGGCAAAGCAACACTGCAAGCCGTAACTGAGCCCTTGGCAACACTTTGTTTGTCCCTTGTTCGTCCAATCTACGGTTTTGCTCCCTGCGGGCAAGGCTTGGACTTTTTGTGAAGGAAAAACCCTACAGACAGGCATGCCGCAGCCTTCTGAGGAGAACGGTATCGGGATAATCGCCCTCTTCGACCTCGCGCGATTGCGCACGAGCTTCGGTGCTGGAAGGCCATGTGTTAAAAATGGTGCAATTTGCAAGTCTCGCTACAGCAAATCCTGGGCTGGCTTGGCCTACGATGTGCCCTTTGGCAACGATTCGAAGAGGACGCACCGAGTCTCCGCTTACGGACGTCCTGCTAAATTCAGTTTATTTGACATGCGCGGCTCCAAAGGTCCTGTTCGAGTCTGCTGTCATAATCTTTCGCGGTATTCACTCTACCCCATAACGGAAAAAGCGAACATACACAGATTTCAGCTGTTAGTTTCTCTTATGTGTGGCACTCAGAATCCAACTGAAGTCAAACTCCGCTAAGGAAGTCAACCAACAACAAAACATACCAGTGCTCTAGCAAACTCGTACTGTCTGTTGTTAGCCCTATGACAAACGTGTGACGTCGAGGAAGGTAAGCCGCACCCGTCGGTAATTGGCCAAGAACCTACGCCCAGACTCCTCAACCCTGATGCCTTCATTCTGAAAAGCTCTTTCCAATTGTCCCCGCCCGTGCCCGAAAGCTTCAAAGCCGAAAAATGCCAAACAAATGTGAGAATCCGCAGACCTGGCATGCTCTTCTACTCCATTCTGGGCCCCTTTTGTGTTCAAGCCCCAACTGCAGAAGCCCCGAATATCTGTGGTTAGGATTGTTCAGCTTAGTCCTCAAGATCACAACCCTCGTGGCATTTGTGATCTTTTGCGGGGGGGCTTCCGGTACGAAAGGAAAGCCTAAACCCTAAACCCTAAACCCTACACCCTAGACCCTAAACCCAACCCCCCCAATCCAGACCTGGGCTCGCTCTTCAGACAAGCGATGACATTGGCAATCTTCTCCTCTTCACAGGCGGGTGGGTTCTGAGGGCTTATGTGCTTGTAGTGTGTTTTGGGGTTTGAGATTAGGGTCCACCGGTGTCGGGGGTTTGAACTGGAGGTTTGAAGAGTTTGGACGCTGGGCGACAGATTCAGTTGGTGATGAAAGAAAGGGCTTGCTGGATAGCTGCCGACAAGCGTTTGTCAGAAGCAGCCTCTCGCTCTCTGTCTCTCGCTCTCTCAATTTGAGAAGCCTGTTTGCGCGGAAGAGCCGGAACAGCTGGCTTGTTTCTTGTGTCTGCTTTGGTAGAAAGCAAGTATTGCCACGCCTAATGCACTGGGTCGGTAGAAAGGAGGCATGCACAGTTTTGCGCAGACAAAGCGACAACGTATGGAAAGACCAGAAAGGAAAGCCCACGCAACAGCCCTTTCTGAAGGGGTAATGCAGAAGGACTCATGGTTCCGCTCATGTTCAAGATTGTGTTTCAGACCTCGCTTTGAAAAAGGGATTATTGTCATCCCCCAGATGCTTTATCAGGCTATTCAAAGACGCGCTACTCCAACTTTTCGCCACCATAAGTGCTGAAACCTCCCAACCACCGTCTTGCCTGCATGCCGTCTCGGTAGTCGCCTTGCTCACCTGCAGCGCTCCAAAGCATTTCTCATTGGCTTCATCCTTGCTATGAAGGGGGGCTTGGGGCTTAGGGTTGCGCACTTGGCTTTCTTATGGATTTTGCCGAAAGTGTGAGCATCATCTCACGCCTCCTCGCTCCTCCATCTGCCATTTGTCCGACTCCTCTTGGGTGTAAGGCCAACCTGAGAAGCTTCAAGAATTACGGTTTTCAAACCACAGTTCCAGGCAACACACACCGTAAACTGCAACGCTTGAAATACTCATGAGCCCCTGCTTACGGGCCTTCCGACTGGGGCTTCTGCCCATGTTTTTTTTGGTGTAGAAATCGAGCGCGCCGGCAGGAAAGAGGGGTGTCCTTGGAAGTGTTTGCTGCTTGGCTTTGCAGCCCCGATGCAGACGTTTACCTGTCTATGCAAATACCAATTTTGCACTGACTTGTCAGGATGTTTAGGTGCTTGAGCCGGTTCGGATCCAAATCCTCATACTTGTAGCATAGTCTTCTTGCGTGTTGTAGCAGCTCTGTTGCTCCCGTCAACTCGAGAAACCCACTTTCCTGTGTTGAACAAACTTTGAGGCGGTTCAGACGATGCTATAGGATCTATATACGTTGAAGATCTGTGTACGGTGTATGGCGTGCAACACCATTGGGAACCTCGGCTTGTGGATATGAACACTAGTCCTGATGATGAACACGAATCGAAATTGGTTTCGTCATTGTCACTGCGTCTAGCATCGCGGAAATAGTGCAGACGCAGAATGCAGAGAAAAGAAGTCGTCATCTCGTCGTTCTCGTTGAATGGAGGAAAGATTCCTGCGCGGACAGAAAAACCAACTGGAGCCTCGGCACCAGCCCAGATGCCCATCCCGGCAGCTCTGAACCCTGCTTCTTCGAGAAGTGTCATGCGTGAAACTTGAAGCCCGAAGATTCGAGTTATCAGCACTGAACCCTGCAACCGTTTGCTGAGTTTGCCGTATCACCGCGTGACCATAGGGTTGAAATCTCGCACCTCGCACCCCATAATGTACTTAGGCCAGAACACCCAAACCGCAGCATAGAGTTTAGAAATTGTGAGGATCCCAACCCCGAGAATTCCGAAAATCCAGGCAGCAAGCCTAACACTCCTTTCTGAGGACCGCTCTCGAAACGATGAGTCATGTCCTGCAGGCCAAACTTGCCTGCTTTCCGTCTCTTGCCTAAGGCACTGTAGGAATATTTCGGGGAGTTGAAGCAACTCGAACTGGCTCAGGCTTCGCGAACCCGAATGACAGCTTTCGCGGTTTTTCAGCAGGAGGGCACGGGGTCTTCAGAGAAGGTCACGTATGTGACACCGATCTCTGCTCCAGCAGCTACTAAGCACAGAGGTCTGTGGAAACCTGAATCCTGGCACAACTAAATCCTAATCACCGCAGTCACGCACAAACAGATCTCCGATTTTTAAGTTCTACTTGGAGGATCATGTGACCTAGTAAGTAAGGTTATAACTACCTTATTTGGGGTTACAATTACTTATCACTACAGTTACCTTTATCTATAACCCTAGTTACTAAGTCCCATGATCCTCTAAGTAGGCCCAAAGCCTTCGTCCCCACGGCCCGGTCTCCTCAATGACACCTACAAAGTTCCGCACTGTAAAGTCGCCGCCTCGGTTGAAATTGGGGTGGTCCTCCTAAACCCTGGGGCCCATTCTCTTGGTACATGGTATGGTATGCAAATGGTATGCTTCATGTGACCGACGAAGCCGTCACAACCACAAGAAAAGACCACATGCTACTTACTTCGATTTTCCAACCCACAGCAGCTGTAACAGATCTGAGCTCCACTCGCAACAGGTAAAGAGGGCTTGACAGGAAAGTCCTTGAACGTTGAAGTGACAGGTACTGACAGGTGACCTGAACACGAACTTCCGATAGTGTGAAGAGACTGAGGGACCGAGGGGTGTTGGACGTCTCTCTCCCACCGGGGAATTACATTGTTCTAGGGTGTCGGTCTGTACATGCTTAGCAGCGCTTCAAACAAACTCGGGTGTTGGCAGAATACCACGCCCGGTAATGATGCAGCGTCGTGGTGTGGGTAAAGCTTGCCCGTTCCGCCCACGTCCGTGAAGAAGTCCGGATTTGGCGAGTCGCTGATTAAGACAAGCAGCCTTGCTCTGTCAGCCCCCGAAGGTGCCTGGCTTGCGACGACTGCATTTTTGAAAGGTTTGGGTAGGATAACACGAAAAGCCTGTAACGATCGGCCTTAAAGCTCAAAAACTTTGCCAGCCGGTTTCGGGGATCGTTGTCGACGTTGTGCGTTTAAAGTTCCTACTGATCTTACCTTGGTGTCGAGTTTGACACAGACCTGAAGCCATAAGTTTCCAGCTGAAGCTAAGGACACGAGGTTGAGCCGAGGAACTTGTACATGTCCTCGGAGGTCCGGAAGCGTGGATAGCCCCTTAGCAAGATGGAAGAAGAGGCCATCTGTTTCTGTTTGAGCAGTCATAGAACCACTAGTGCAAAATACTCCAGTAATGCCGAAATAGGAAGAAACGGTATGCAGGCCTGGCAACGATGGTCGACTGTCTCATGACAGGCTGACATGCTGACTCGTGCAAGCCCTTGATACCCGCTGTCTGGATTTGTTGACCCAGCCGTTCATGACAGGAGCAAGTGTGAACAAACTCGCGCGTGCAAGCCTCCCTGTATATGTGTATATGTAAATGTAAGTATGTAGGTATGTATGTATGTATATATATTTATATATGTACGTATGAAAAATATACATGTATAGATAGAGAGGAGAGAGAGAGAGAGAGAGAGAGAGAGAGATAGAGAGGAGAGAGAGAGAGAGAGAGAGATAGAGAGGAGAGAGAGAGAGAGAGAGAGACAGAGGGGGTGTGTGTGTGTATATATATATATATAGACATGAGAACAGCAAGATGACTTACACTTTTGCAAAAGGAAAACAAGCTCAGGTCCCATTCCCACAGCCAGAGAAGCGATCCCTCTGCCTGAATCTGGGTAGTTTTCTAAGTTAGGGTCCCCTTTTAGGTCCCCAATATAGTACGGCACTCTTATAAAAAGGACCCCCAAAGGGACCCTAATTTAGAAAACTACCCATCTGCTCGGCCCCTGGCACGTTCAGGTTCCGAGAGGGAGAGCCCTGGAGTGCTCGTCGGAGGACCTGAAGCTCGGAACTCAGGTAGGGTTTAGGGTTTAGGGTTTAGGGTTTAGAAATTTGGCTTTCTTTTGAGTCGCATGAAGGTTTGGAACTTAGGCTTTAAAGCGGTGGCCCGGTTGCCTTCCGCGGTGCTCAGTGTCGGAGTGTGCACTTAAACTTAGGGTGCTCAAGGGTGCGGGGCGTGAGGTTTCATGAAAGCTTTCAGACCACGGTGTGATTCTTCATTAAGCCGCTTTAGCTAGCTTGATCCGGAGATGCTGTGCAAAAGTCTCCGAAGCCAGCAAGGCACTGTAACTCCTGGGCCAAGTCTCCTGCCGAAGCGCGCATGGCGGATTCTAGGAACAGAATGAGTTGCGGCAGGCAGCGAGGGTACTGTACTTCCAATGGCTGCAGCAGGAAAGACGAATGCTCACCCATGTAGCAAACAGGCAAAGCTGCATGAATAAAGCCATTGTGAATTTCGGTGATGTGGCAATCTGCCGAGACGCGTGCGATCGCGGCCAAGACACAATGAACACCATTTCGTGCCCCTGGCTTGTGGAACTTTGGAGTAAACTGTCGTCAACATCAGTGAAGGCCAGCTGGACAGCCGTATGCAGCACGGACTGCCCAAGATGCGAAGCAGGGCAGACATGGAGTGCAGGATAACTATGGGCCAGGGAATATCAGGAAATGCACAGTGTGTTCGGCGGCTTGCGAGCAGTGACAGTCAGGCTGCCCAAAAGATCCAAAAAGCGAATGAACACACAACTGTAGTGCTGAGTGTAAGATCGAAGTCTGAGCTTCAACTTTGATGGCTTACGAAGATATCCGTGCAGGCTATCTAAATTGGCGGACCGCATCCCACATTTGAGTGCTCTGCAGCATTACCGACTGCTCGCTCCAATCTTCACAGTGAGCAGAAGCCGGGGAGTCAACATACACTTTTCTCAGGTATGTCGATCGTAAGATCTCTACAAAGCTATGTTCCGCTCTGTCTTCCAACCGCTTTGGGATTGGGCATGGCTCAGAACTGTCCTGCAGAAGCAGACAGCCTTTATTAGGCCGCTTCAGCAGACACCTCAGAAAGCCGCTCAAGAGGCTCGAGGAGTGCTGGTGTAGCATGCAACACTAGTCGCTTTAAAACAGGAAGGAACGCGGCACAGAGCATTCGTTTTGAAGCCCTGAGAGCTCAGCAGTCTCCTTTCAGGACCACGAAGTTTCGCGCCAGCGAGGGGAAAGCTCAGTACTGTACCATGGGGCTCCCAAAAGAGTTTCTGCCGGCTTCATTGGAAAGCTCCAAACAGTGGATGCTTTCAAACAGACTGGAGCACAAGATACTCTTGGACTCTTGGCTCAAGCCCCTAACAACCAAGTGCAAGGGTAGACAATCATTAGCACACCGTAGCTCAGTCGAAACATGCACTCGTAGGAGTACAGTTCCTCTTTGCCGGGAGATGGTGTCAGCTTTTGAGGTAAACTCAACATGCCGCCGCAGTCATTGCTCACCTTGCCCAAGGTCTTCAAGACGATGTGTGCTGACCAGTCGTTCTCCTCGATGGGTGTCACGATGTGGGGGATGAGCTTCAAAAGGCTTTCGGTGGTTGACAGAGTGGAGAACGCTTTGCCAATCATCTTGTTCTTGTTGGTTACATAGAAAATCTGCACGAAGCCCCGAACTTTGCCCCAAGCGGTGAGAACTTTGCTCATGCCATGATACCACTCTTTCGAGTCGGGCACCTTGTCAAACATATTCACATTCAAGGAGGGTGCAGAAGAGAGCATGCTCCCCACCCACCTGAAGGACTCCATCATCTTGATCTCGTCGTCACTGAATGTGTCGTCCTTCTGCATCTCCCTTCGGACTGAAGTGCAAAAAAGCCTTATTACGCTCCCCATCATGGCTCCAGCGCCGAGTGCCAAGGCCTGTGCTGCCTTCTTCTTCGCTTGATCATGTGAGAGAAGTGCGCCTTCCGATGGCTGCTGATCATAAGGCGCATTGTTCCAGTCCCGAACCGTCTTTGCATTGAGCATGCGCTGCGTGCACGCGTCACTCGTCGAGAAAGGGGCATGGCCCATCAGGTGTTTGTAAAAAATAGTTGCTGGGATGGCTGCAATCAGGCACGCAAGGTCAAGGAGGGAGAGATCTTCTCCAGTCAGGAGCTTATAAAGCCAAGAGATTACAGGGATGTCAATGGTCTGATCCAGCATGCCCATCAACTGGCCGACAAAGGTCTCACAAACAGTGAAGAGCTCCAAGATCATGCCCTCAGTGCCGTCAACAAGAGCGATGGAGATGATGCCAACAATTCGCTCCATGACCGTAGTGAGGTCTAAGTGGCTAAACTCGTCAATCACTCGAGTCTTGAGGCTCCCGGCTGCGCTTTCCAGACTCTCTTCTGCCGACTCGCAGAGCTTGCAAAGGGACTGCAAAGCCGATGGAACTCCCTCCAAGCTGAGTGTCTTCGGCGTGGAGGCACGGGTCGCATTAGCCAAGTGGCCCGGGGCACTTTGCCTGGCGCTGGGATCTGGGGTCTTGAGGGCATCGGCGTTCGTCGTCTTAAGGCCCTGCTTCACGCCCGTAAACTCCGCGATGTTCTTCTTGAAGTCATCGATTGCCTTCTTGGTGGCAGCCCTGGCCGAGGCCATGTCATCGATGAACTCCGAGGCAGTCAGCGAGATGGATTTCTTGATAACACGGTGTGTCACCAGAATGTCCTGCCAACCGAAATAATCACCCATTCAATGGCCATCTTGATCTGTTTATAGACCCAACGAATAGCACCGCCGATCGCTTCGAGGGAGTCCATCAAAGCCGCATAAATCTTGCCCTCAATAATAGCCAGTATGTGCCAAGCACCTGAGACCTCATCCTTAACAAACTTGATCGTCGCCTTGGCTGCGGACACCAAAGTATTGAACAGGTCTCCAATGTCGACCATCCTGGCCGAGCCCAGATCGAGGTCTATCCCCGACACCTTCAGCTTCGCTGCACTGCGGGTGTGCGCCAGCCTGCGAGGCGCCAGTGGCAAGTCCGAGTTCCCCACGTCTTTGCTCGCTTCATCTAAGTTCTTGTTGAGGTTGGCGATCTGCTGTAGGGTGTCATCAAGCGTATCTGGCAGGATCCAGGGCTTCTGATTGCCATGCATATCCGTGACCTTGGCATCTCGCAACTTGTCCTTGCTATTCAGTGCAGAGTTGCGCTTGAAGGCAGCGTCCAGGGGATTCACCTGTATGGGTAAGCCTCCCCTGCCCAACGTGTTGGTCGCAATGGCAACATGAAAGCGCGTTGCCACTAAGCTGTTGGTCAGCTCTGCGATGGTGATGGTCCCATCCTGGTCTGTCTGCACCGTCACCGGCTGAGGGCCCACCTGGGAAGCACGCAGACCTCTTGACCACAAGATGTCACAAACTGTTCATCAGGATTCGCTGCATGAGATGCTGTGGCATCTTGGGCTTGGATTAGGAGCTTGGAACTCTCGGGTCTAGGTTGCGGGGTTCAGGGTGTAGGTTTATGCTGCTTCGAGCTTAAGGTTGGAGAGACAGCAGACTTCTGTCAGACTGGGTGAACATGCGCGGGCTGACGCAGACGTGGGGTGACGTGGGACCGACAACTGGGAGAGGCTGAGGACGAGGGAAACAGGAAAAGAAGGAATAAAGCAGAGTCGCTTTACAAACAATCCGGCGGGCTGCGGAGACAGATTTCGGTATTCTTTCACAGGGGAGCTTCATACTGCCCCACCTGGTAGTAGAGGTGGTTGATGCTCACCGAGGTCACCGTAGTCGAAGTCAGCTCAACTGCTACGCTAGCAGCTGTCATGCCGGTCGTCTGGTTTGTCACCTTGATCTCTGTGGTGAAGCTCTGAATGGATCGCGAGTCCTGCTTGTAGCTCGTTGGCGGCAACGTGATGCTCTTTGATGTCCAGAGCCCCGTGCCAGGCGTCTTGATGTACTTCATCAAGCTGGTGCCCGTGTGAGCAAAGAAGGTGTTAGCCAGGAATTTGCGATCTACATAGGGCGAGATTGCATCGACACTGGTGACGATAGGCAGTGGGACGCTCCAAGCACCAGAGTCCGCAACCTCGTCCGTCTTGCACGTGAGGTAAAAGACCTGGTTGCTGCCATTCAGCCCCCAAACTGTGATGTCACCTTTCTCCTCCGCTGCGAAGAGCTTCTTAACGCCTCTTAAGAGACTGGGTTCTGAGACAGTTCTGAGACGACCAAAGTCGCCACGGCATCGTTGGTTTGGTTGCTGGCAGCGAAGAAGTAAAGGCCTCCCTGCGAGGCGACGTACAAGTCGGAGTCGTTGTCCCCATTGCTGTGCCGTGCTGCGGCAATGGCGTCGGGCACCAGATCCTCAGGGAGCCGCAGTCGGGAGGCGGGCGCCGGAACAAGGGCCCAGAGCCTCCAATATCCCTTAATTAAGGAATATACCTTAAATTAGAATAGGATCCCTAATATGATTTAAGGTATATTCCTTAATTAAGGGGTTTTGGAGGCTCTGGGGGGGTCGAAGCCATAGAGGGGCACGTAGACCAACTGCGCATTGCGGTTCACCTGGCCCATGGTGTAGATCCCGTCCACGAAATCCCCTTTGGCCCGGCCCAGAGTAGACTGGTAGGTCGAGGCCTCGAAGTCAGCGGCCAGTTGATGCTTCATCCACAAAGGCTGCGGCTTGCTCACATCTATCCAGTAGCGCTCCAGAAGAGGCTCAGTTGCTTGCTGGTTCCTTAGGATGTCCACAACAATGTGCTCGCCGTCAGAGGCCTGGGTCAGCATGATGTTCGCAATGGTAAGTGGCTGAGGCACTGGCACCGGCTTGCCAGTGCTGTCCACTGCATTGAAGGGCGCATGCAGCCAAGGGATATCCTTTGTCCAGTTAAGGTTCACATCTGAGTTGTGCAGACTCAGGTACAAGTTGGAGGTGCCCTCGGCTTGGACACACATTGCGACGTGGATCTCCCGCGATGTGCCCTTCCCGGCCACCTGCGAGACTCCAAAAGTGCTCACGGTCCCCCCTTTGGGAAGCTCCGCTTGATGAGCTTCTCTGACAAGTTGCGCACTGTCCAGCCATGCATCGTCTTTCCCGACTCCTCCACGACGACGCTGAAATCTTCTGTGCCAATCATGAAGAGAAGCCCGAGTCCTGCATCTGTCTGCAGCGCCTGGAACTTTTTCTGTGGCTGAAGGATGTCTGACTGGATGTAGTTCGTCATGAGCTCTGCAGAGGCTGCAATGTTGTAGGTGACCTCCTCTACAACATCTACAACATTCGGCGCTGGCTGCGTCACAGGCAACATCATGACACTTGCGTCATCAACCAAAGACCTCATGCTTGGGCTCGCATACCTCAACTGAGTCACCAGGTCACAGCTGTCAGAGAAGAAGGCGTGAGACATGATAAAGGAGTCGGAACCGGGAAAGACCCACTGATGATACTGGTTGAAGTTGTCTGCCAAGCCTTCTGCAAACGCCTGGAATGCAGCGCTGAGCAAGCTATCCACATCGCCCTGAGCTTTTGACAATGCATTTTTCAGATCTCCCTCGAGGCCAGAAAGACCCTCGATGCCTTTCGCATCGAAGTCCCAACCCGCGGAGTTATTGTGGGTGGTAATGTCTTGGATCGCGGTGAGTTTGCCATCATCGCTGACGGCCAGGTCAAGTGTGATGATCTTTGTCTTGTTGTAGTAGTCCTTCAATGGGAGGTCGGTGTAGTGAACACCCAGCTCATGGTGATGAAAGCCGATCGCAACCTTTGCCGTCACGGTGATGATGATCTGGGTTCCCTTGATAACGATTGATCCATCAAGCTCATAGTTGTAGTCCATGAAGATGCTAACAGTGTGCAATGAGTTCTCCGACTCGTCTTTGGCTTTGTGGGTGAAGGATAGTGTGTGAGTCTTCAATCCCCCGTCCCTCACTGGTGTTGGGCTGTGGGCGACGAATCTAGCTGGATGCGCAGCATGGTGAAATCCGGTCGATATGTAGAACGTCTCTCCACTATGATGTGTTGTGCAGGAGGTGTCGAAGCAAAGCCACTCACTGGGGGTTGCCGCTTGCTGCGTGAGGTAGCTAAGTATAAAGCTGCGTCGCACTGACAGGACTCCTGACATCTGGCTGACGTCATTGGCGTTCAACCAGTTCCATGTAAAGGGTTCAATACCAGGAGGCGTTGCTTTTGTGGAGAGGTTGTATACTAAGCAAGAAGCTGGGCTTTGAGTTTCCTGGCCGCCGACCAGGTATGGTGCTGTCGAATAGGCCAGTGACTTGAATGCAACCGTAGAGGAGGGCGTCGGGTCAACCTTCGATGTGACGGAGTAGCCGAAGATGGGGTTGCCAGTCTGGCGCAATTGGCTGAAGTAAGCTCCTATGAAAATCTTAGATATCATCGCCCATGTAGGGCCGAAGTCGGCGTTGTCGGTGACACCTTTGATCACCGGGTTGGCCACAAGCGATGCTGTCTCCAGATCCAGGAAAAGCTTCCGCATGCTGAAAGAGTTAGGGCCAAACTTATGTATGAACTGCTTAATGCGTGCTCGCACGTCGTCCGGGACTGGGGCGTCGGGGTTGACAGTGTTCATGGTGAGGTCCACCAAAAAAGTTGAAGTACCATGGATTTTTTTCGCGCTGGAACCTGAAGGTTGGATCTTGTTGATCGCGACAGCTTGGCCGAAGCCAGCGTACGTGAGGCCACATATCTGGAACTCAGAGGACGTCAAGTTGAAGGAGACCGGACCGTCCGAATGCTTGCCCAGAGTGATTAAAGAGGGTATACTGGCCAGGGGCATTTTGGCAAGCCACCCGTCGCCTTGAAGCCTCCGACAAAGCCGACTTTGGCCAAGTTGAGCACGTTTTTGTCAGTTTGGTCAGCACCGTCGGTCAAGCTGAAGGGGTCCGAACCACCGGCCTCATCCACCAGGGTCTTGTAGTCGACCTCCACGATCTCACCTTTGGAGTGAGGCTTGTAGGCGTAGCACTTGAGGACTTCGTGCAGCTCTGCCTTAAACAGATACATCATCATTGTGGCGTTCACACTGGCCTGCGTGACCGCCACAACAGCATCGATGTCCTTGAAATGCGAGAGATCGCTCGCGAAGCCACTCGCAGAGTCTCCGACAGCATTTCCACCTGGTTGGGCTCCAGTCTGGCAGCAACCCATGCTCTGGGAGGGAGGACTACCCACCTACATCAGCTCACAACGGCATGATCATGACCATCGTAGAGTAGAGCTGCTTTAGTCAACTGCAGCAAAGTATTGTTGAAATCTGCTTTAGGATGCATGTCTGCATAGGAGAAGAGAGTGAACGGCCAGCTTGGAGCGTGCAGCCCTCGAACGACAGTGAATGAACACTTGCTGAGGGCTCTTCCACATCCTCAAAACGATCTAACCCCTGTTCTTGCCCACCCTGCTCTTCAATCCTGCCTCGATACAACAACTCTAGGTGCTTATCATGTAATTTGCGCTGGAGGAAGGCTCCAGGCTTCCTAAACAGTGGCCTGTGACTCACGTCTTTGAGCCCCAGACACCTTTTGACTATGCGAGCCAAGGGCGCTACGAAAAGCATCGCGTGGTTCGCGAGCTTACGCTGTGAAACATTGTAACATTGTGAGCTTTGTAGCCAGGCAGGTGTTTGTGTCAGCATATCCTCAAGTGCAGTCGATGTCTCTGGATCTAGCGCACCATATGTGAGTCACTAAACGTCGGAGCACTACCTCGTAACAGTTCGGAAGGCAATTGATGCCAGAAGCACGGAAAACGTAAGTTTCGGGGATGTCGGCAAGGCTTTGGAGTAATAATGTTACGATGCTTGTACTGCCGGCTGCATCATCCGCACCGCACTTCACATTCAACTGGCGCTCGACCTGTCGGGGCTGCGTCTTCGGAGCTGGATGAACAAGATGGCTCAGGGTTTAGGGCTTAGGGTTGCGGGTTTATAACAAGGACAATGCTGCTGCTGCCAGTGATTGTGATAGCGAGGGCCTGCTTCATCACCAGCTACAGGCTAGGCCGACAGTAGGCAGGTCCTGGTTCGGCAGAAGCAGTGTGAGAAGTAGCAGTAGCAGTAGCAACGG
>CAJNDV010033307.1:0-31520 GCA_905221635.1 Symbiodinium sp. CCMP2456
TGGTAAGCTTGTGGCAATTGCAAAGCATGTGCTGACATACTTCTGGCATGAAGGTGCGACTAGGTGATTGCTCTCCACAATGTCTGTAACTGCCCGTGTCGAACAGCACATTCGACTGAGAAGGGCTGGCTGAAACTAACTATGAGTGAAACGGGAATTGTCAAGTGCGCCTGGCATCTGCTGACGTGCTTCATTTTTTTTTCATCTTTCAGATGTGTCAGCAGGCCAGTCGACCCTGTGACGAGGTTGTTGCGAAGGCTTTGCCTTCTGTAATTATGCAGCCGCCGTGGCAAAATGGCTTCTTTGCGTTTGCATGGTGGATGCAACACTCCCGCTATCTGAACTGAACCTGGCCACGAACACGACGGAGGGGAGTTCCTGAGCGCTGGTCATCCTATGTCGTCCTCATCCCACTCGCCTTCTGGCTCCGTCTCGCCATCCTCCTGCCGCTTACGTCAGAATCGTCAGAGACTGCCACCGACTGCGCCACCGGTGAAAGGTCCTTGTCGCTGTCCTCCTCATCTCCGTCCTAAGAAAGGCTGACTTGCGGGCAGATAGCTGTCAGAGCGGCCACCACGCGGCTCCTCGTCCTCCTCCATGCTTCCTGCCTCGTCTTCTTCGTCCTCGCAAAGAAAGACTCCAAGTCGTCTACATAAGTTGAGGACTGAGTGACTTAGTGGGTTAATTGCCCCACCTCCCCCTCTTCCTCGTCTGTCTCCTCTTCGTCCTGTGCAAAGACTGTGTACCAGAAAGCGAAGATCCTGTAGACACGCAACTCACATGCCTCCTCCTGCGCATTTGGGTTGGCACCTGCGTGCATCGAAACTCGAAGGGTCAAGATTGCTCCGAGCCGGCCTTGCGCAAGCGCTTCGCAAACGATGTCCAACTCTGGCTCGCGCTCTTCGGTGTGAGCCTGCGACAGGATCTGAATTCGGACTTTTCGTGCTGGATCGATGCCGCCTCTCGCAGTTCCATCAGGAGTCGACGAGTTGCTGCAGCAGCCTCAAGTCTCTTGAATTCCTCCTCACCGAGGTGATCCTGACAACCCAAGGTTTTGCACCTACAAAACCTGCTGGCTTTCATACAGATCGCGAGGGCCTGCAAGAGGCTTGTGATCTCTTCCTGCTGCAGAGCTTGATGCGGCACGTATCTTCAGCTGATCTAAATAACAAAGCAAGGAAGAGGCGACCTTGGCCGAGTGCTCACGGCACCGCTGCAAGGCAACGAGAACGTCAACGTCGATTTCCTGACAGCTTGCTTCCCGGCAGCGGCTTTCCTACAAGTACCACATGTCTAGTGCTGCACATGACGGGGATATTGTCGTTGTCACGCCTCATCGTGCGAGGCATTTCGCACAATGGCCTCTGCTGCCGAAACAGCGCCAATCTGCACCCACATCCAGAGAGGACACCGGAGTCGCTTGTCCTGTCTCAGCGTGACGGCTGATGCGACATGAGGCTCGGAGGCTCTGAGGCCTTTCCGATCAAAGGCTGCAGCACATCTTCGAGTGCATGCCGGACCTGGCAATTCTGCTGGGAACCTCAAACCTCTGCTCCCAGCCAGGAGCAGTCCAAGCCTTACTGCTCGAGATCGTCTTGAGCTCGTCAAGGCAGTCCGAAGAGACTTTGGCCCCATGCTGGCCTTGACCGACTTCTATTCTGCAGTCGTCTCTCCAGGCGCAACGCGCGATGGCATCCCAGCTACAAGTAGGGTTGCCCAGTCCAAGAACATTGGAGGTAAAGGCGTTCCGTCTCAAAGGCTGGGTGTGGATCTCAGATCGGAAGACCTTCACCCCGACGGCTCTGAGCTTCGGGCACAAAGCCGTAACACCGTTCACGCAGCGACTCTGCAATGCTGAGAGGAGAGGCGTATCGTTTCCAATATCAGCGTTCACCTCAATGTCAGGCGGCCTCAAGCAGACAAGCCGAAACGAAGGCCACCTGGCCTGCGCCTTTGCTTCCACAAGTGCTGCAACTGCTTTCTGCATCGTGTCCTCAGCATGATGAGCACCGTCTCAGACATGCGACGCTTTCGACTACACGTCCAGTCTAGCATTTGTGCCAGTTGCTCTCTCCGGGGATGATATGGCCAAAGCCTTTTTGCGTGCGTTGGCCTATAAGAAACAGACCATGATTGCATGCCGGATATCCCGTGAAAACACACGAGTCGTGTTGGCAGGGTCATGTCACTACACTGACGAGGATACAAGCCTGCAGGAAGGAACTGAGTCTGAAACTATGCGGCAAAAGGGCATGCGAGGCTTCAATCGCATGCTACAAGTGGCACTTTCTGGTACTGATGCACCACCCAACATCGCATGGTTCTAAATGTGCTTTGGCGAGGCTCCGATGCCACGTGCAGATTTGTTACCAGCAGCTGCAATGCAGAGAGGGAGTAGCTCCCCTGGGTGAATCACAGACTCATGGACTCATAGACATTCAAGCGAGAGCTCACTGCACAAGACTGCAAAGCCAAGCGACTTCCTGGAAATCAGGACCATCTTCTGCCTCCTCTTCCTTCCACAGGACGCGAGAAGCGAGTACTAGTAGCAGACTTGACTGCGCAAGGGCAACGGCCTGGGCGTTTGGATCGGCATGCAGCTCCAAGCTGTTCTGCACGATGATCAGATCCACCTGCGGGCATCTCGTTAGTTCCACGGTTGAAAAGGCATCAGGAATCATGCAGTGATGCAGCAACGGCTGTGCAGAGTCAATCTTCCAACCGAGTCACATCACGCTGGTCATCGAAAGCCTCACGGAGTTCCTGGCGCTCACCCTCTATTCACGGAAGTTTTAGGACACGTCCGGCTTGGCTTCAGGATAGTCTGTGCGCGGCGTCCTGCAGCAGCCGACGCGTGGCTGCTTCTGTCTGCAGCCTGGAGAACTCCTGAAAGAAAGCGTTCACCTTTTCCGGATTTCTAAGACTACTACGAGGACCCGCCTCCTCGCCACATTTGCGCTGCAGGAGCTCCTGCTCTGAAGGGGAGAGCGGGCAAGCAGATAGAAGTCGCCGAAGACAGCGAGAGAGAGAGAGAGACAAGTGCTCTCCTGGATTTGCGGCATGGACTCATGGACACGGCATCTTTGCAAGCTGATGACATCCTCCACCGAGACCTCCAACACCACCAACAGTACAGAACGCAGCTGTGCCAATGTGTGCCCTGAGCCTCCCTGAGCTTCCGGCTGCCTCGTCACTGCTTCGAAGGAGTGCTTCGACCGCTGCGACCGAACCTGTGGAAAGAGGCGGAGCGGCGGATAGCGGCGGAGGTCTCAGCCGTTGCTTCCGGGTCTGAGGGCCGGGGCCATGCTCCACCCAGGTCCACAGCGGAAGCGGTGCCAGCCCGCGACCACAGCCACGCAATACGGGCCGCAGAAGTTCCTGCGCTTTTGCACTCTTCCGGCCGTTACAGCGAAGTGTCCCACATAGAGAGGAGAAACGGCGCGTCCTCGACATGCAGCCGGCGCGAGTCTTCCGACAAACAGCTGACCTCCATCGTGGCACAGCCATGCGGCCAGTGTACCAAACATCCAGCGCATCGAAGCTACTCCTGTTGAATGCCATGACTAATTACGAAATGCGACTAGTTGTGATTATGATTAGTTGCGAGGCACGACGGTTTTGGCAGTCACAAAAACACGGATTCGAAACAGTGTTGCAAGCATGTTCCGACAAGCATCTGCGGCCTGGGGTGTCTTGATCGGCCCCCATCCGAGTTTTGCTGCGTTAAATTCTTTTCGTGAACTGTGTTTTAGATTAGACTAGTGGCCGATCTTGGGGGGGACCCTTTTCCAAGATGTGGCCCCTGATTCCATGGCCCTCCCCCTACTTCCTTCCATGCCACCCTGACTATCAGCAGAGTTTGGCCGCGTCTCCAAACCCTCCCCTGCCATTGCAAAAGCTCAAGAAGTCTCTCTACAAAAATCCCAGAAGAGCTGTGTCTACCTTGTGCCTACTAAGTGTCTACTACTAATGTCGCAACGGAAATCGCATTGCCACAAATGTTCCAGTTGAAACTTCACAGTTGCTGACACTTCTTGTCCACAGCACCTGCAGGTGCGCGCGGCCGTTCAAATGTTTGTCAGCAAATTTTCGTGTTAGGCACATTGGCCAACTTGAAACTTTGAGTCTATAGTCTACCACAGGCGATGTCTTCCTGCTGAAGGGTCGCAGGGCTGGAAACATGTGTAGCAGTGTAGCACCCGGAAAAACACAGCAGTAGCAATGATATGGCACATTGTCGCAAGGCAACGCAGAACCCAGCCTCTTGAGCCGCCCGGATAATTGTTCCAACTCCACCCAGGGAGGGATTCAAAGAACAAGGCTCAGGGCTTCAGCGCACCTGGGCGAAAGAGGAGCAGACATGGCATTTCCATTTCTGCTCCTCTTTCGCCGAGGTGCGCTGCGCCGTGCTCCTCGACCACAGTGAAGCACTCACCTTTCCCTGAGGAAACCTGCGATGTCCCGTCTTGCGTAGTAAGGCCCTTGATGAACATCCATGCCCACGTTAGTGCACTTCATGTTGTGTTGTATCATTGGCTCGGCTTGTGCTCAGCAACATAGCTGTACCCAAAGGCGCCACCCACCTTGCTCTGAGCAAGGTAGGGGCACGGCTTCGGTGCTTCCGCTGCTGTGCGCTGCGCCACCATACCATACACTTCTTGGAGAGCTGCCCGCGCAAGCCTTCTCGATTCACTGCAAATCAGGCAGCTCAGGTGCTGCGGCTGCTTCTCCAGCTGCTTAGGCTTAGGTGGTGCCTCTCGCTGAGCAACCAGGGCCTCCCGAGTCGCGTGACTCTCACGAGCGTCTTCTTTCAACTCACGCACTTCCTTCTGGAGGCTTTGAACATCCAGTTCGACCCGCTGCACCCGCTCCAACTGATTTTAGAATCCAATATCAGTTGCAGCGGATGCTGCGGGTCGAACTGACGGCTCTGGAGTAGTTTGATCTCGCCATGCATCTTGGCGATTTCGCCGTGGTCTCAGCCTTGGCGAAGCACGATGAAGAAATCGAAAGCTTGCGCGCAGAAGTGCATGCGGTTCTTCGAATGCACTTTGCACTTAAGCTCTCGATTTCTTCGTCGTGCTTCGCCAAGGCTGAGACCACCGCGTCGCGCAGAGAATCGAAGAGTTTACCCACGTCTTCGGCAGTCATGGCCTCGGGATCCGCAGCTAGGAAGGCAGGTTCGAGATGACCTGATGCGGCCGAACCTTGAACCCGGCTGTCGCAGGGCAGAGCTTCAGAACGTGAGTTTGCACTCAAACATTCGACCATAATATACAAGACTGTTTACCACGCTTCATGCTGCATTCAAATTTATTAGGTTTAAACTCTTCAGTACGATAGCACCGTTTCCAAGCTTCGAGTAGTGCAAGAAGAGCCTCGTCCAGAATCTCTGTCGCGATCCGTGGTGCAGGCGAAGCAGGGCCTCTCCGAGTTTGGAGTCTGGATTCAGTGCAGGCAGTGCGCTTTCAAGGGATCTACAGGGCCATCTGCGTCGCCTTCGGCGCTAGCCTTCGCCAGGACCTGTGCGAGGGCCGTTCTCGAAGAAAGACGGTCACGCCAGGCAAGAAGTCCTGCCTCGAGGGCCGTCATGTTTCGGTGCCGCAGGGCCACCCTCGGCAGGGCGTGTGGTCACGGATGGTCACGGACAACTTCTTTGGATGCAAAAGGTCGACTGACAAACGTGCTCTGGGATGCTCTGGGCAGCAGGCAGGAGCGGGGTCGCTCCATCATCCACCTTTTGAAAGCTTGCTCCTTCTTGCGCCTTATTCGTGACGTGCAGTCTTGCGAGCCTCCGTCTCCAGATCTGCCCGCGCCTGCAGAGTGGCTCAGAATGAGCTTGCTGACCGGCTCAAAAGCACCGACAGCCAGCACCAAGTATCACTGGACCTGGCCTCAAGCAAAGCTTCGATGCCCTTCGTCACAGATTCGGTGCTTGAGCGATAGCACATGGCCTCAAAATCATCGGAATCCCCCGTTTTCGCCAGGAGGGACAACGAGCTCATGGCCAGCAGAGCCAGCCCAGTGAGCCCCAGAGCTTCGTCTTCGGCAGTCTCCTTGCGCTTCGCAGAGCTTCGAAGCTCTGTGCAAGAGATCCCGATTTGCTTCGTGCATGTACCTCCTTCTCTCTGGCATTCGGATCAGCGCCGTTCTGCAGGGCCTGTCCGTGTCGAAGGTTGGACATCCAGTTCTGAAATTTTGGCGATACTGTGACCATGACCTCCTGGATGATGGACACCTCAATGTCACGCTCCTCGCATCGACGGTGCAGGCTTCCCTCGTCTACTGCAACGACAGCCGAGCAAGCCGTGCAGTATGTCGCTCTGAGGCAGGCCTCATCAAGAGCCTCGCATTCAGACATCTTGTGGCTATTTCAATCTGTGGCTCATACTCGATCGGGGCATGCATGAACCCTCTGGAACTCGGCAAAAAGCCTGCCTGACGAATTTCCATCAACATGCGTCGCGTGGCTGAAAATGTGTGCATCTTCTGGAACTGCTCCTGCCAGTACTTGTAGCATGTTCAACGGCACCAGTGCTCGAGAAAGATTTCAACGACTCTCGCATTGCGGGCAGGCCGAGATTTTGCTCAAGCTGCAGTCTCGCAGGACCAGACTGCGTGCGCCAATCTAGTCGCCTCGCCTCACGGAAGGCAGGCCAGAAGAGAGCAAGCAGTTAGCTCACTTAGCCCACGTCCCTGCAGGCAAGACGCGGAAGCCGCGAGAGGAGCTTCTTGGCCTCCGGATGCTAACAAAAACACACCGCCCCCCCTAATAGCAATAATCATCATAATAATAATATTGATAATACTAATAATAATATTAAAATGAATAATAATAATAATAAGCAATAATAACAGTCATAATAATAATTCTGTTGTCTTCTTGGGGAAGGGTCCGGCCCGCGCAGGCGCCTGCAGCTTGAGCAGGCCCAGCTCTGAGCAGAGCTCCTCCTCGGAGAGCTCCGCGAGCATTGGCCCGTCCACCGCATTCTCCTCGCGTCTCCGAAGGGGGGGCTGAAGGTTTGTTGGCTCTGAATTTCCATGGGCCTTTTTTTTGCATGAAACGAAGTCCTTGAACTTGTCACCTGTGTGTCCTTGCTGGCAGGGATTTCGATTCGCAGGGGGGCGTTTAGATGCGTTTAGCTGAACTGAGCACAGCGGCCGAGTCCCAGAAAGTCAAGGAATTGAAGCACCTTGCACGAACGTTTTAAGGCTGCCTACAAAGCATCACTCTCGTCTGCGATTGGCCGCCTGCTCCATGGACCACTCTGCCGGCGGACCAGGCGGGCACTCTGCAACCTGCACGGGGCTGCAGCGATGCGCCCTTGAACTGATTGCTGCAGTCTGTGAGAGGCTCCGCTAGGGACGGCAATGCATGCCTGGCCTTTTGAGCTTTCTCCTGTTTCACTTCGAAACTGTCTGGAACCATGCGCGCCTTTGGCACAGACACCTTCGATAGGGTCCATGGAGTCAACCGGCAGTGTGCAGAGCCTCTCGGCAACCTGCCTCCGAAATGGAAAGCGAGTCGTCGAAGCCTGGACAGCATAGCCACCGTGTCAATGCAGGACGCTCTCACAGAGTCTGAACTGTTGTAGTAAAGAGCAAGCAGATCATGGAATCGTCAACCTTTGTGATTTTCCGAGCGCCTTTGCCACGGGTCAGAGGAATGTGCTTCTGCCTTGCATGCTACGGAACGGTAGATCTGCCAGTGACAGTACACATACTCTCCAGTATCATCTGTCCCCAGCTTCATCAGACTTTGCAGTCTAAACCGCAGCCTGACCATCAACAAACAAAGCTGTTGGGACAAGATGCTGTCTAAGCTCCGGCTTGTAGTCCGCTTGCCAGGCTTCGCCTGCTTCATTGGCCTTGGCTTGACGACGACACCCCCCTGGCCAAACTTGCTTCTGAAACCCCGATTCTTGCAGCCGGAGAGTCAGCCTCTGCGTCCAAGAATGCGAGCATTGACTGCAGCGACTTCGGAGGTTCATCGCCTCAGGTCAGGGGCGGCTTTTTGCCCACTTGGTTCGGATTGGCCTGAAAGGGAGTCGGAGCGGAAGCCTTCGTCAAGACGACGAACCGTGAAGGCAGTGCCTGGGGAGCTGCCGTCCAATCCGATTGAGTGCTCAGTAGACAGTGCTCACCTGCCTCCCACCACCATCTCAGTTTCTCTCTGATGCGTCTCTTTCGGCAACGGCAACGTCTCCTTCGGCGGCCTTCTGCCACCCTGAGTTTGCAAGTGAAGGCATGGGCGATTGCGGGCAGCGTTTACACAGGGATGTGCCACGAACTGCTGGAAAGCTTCCAACTCGCTCATGGCCTTCTTTCGAGCTGCAACTGCAGCTGCGAGGCTCTCTCGCGTGGAGTCGCTTGGCCTCAGAGGCCGTCCTGGCAGCACGCAGAAACGCGAACAGAAAACAACAGGCACCCGACTCCACACCTCCGGCAAGGGGCTTCTTGGCCGTGGCTGCCTGGTGTCGCTTTGCTCCCATCCCCACATGTTTTCGAGGCTCTCCGGACTCTGCAAGGCTTGGTGCCAGGCGCGGGCGACATCGGGCTTGAGGAGCTTTGGCCATCGCAGCCGGCTGGGCGGGACGTTTTGCACGGCCTAGTGAATCCGACGAGCGACCAGTCGACTCAGCGAATGCAGGCTTCGAGCGGCCGGCATTCCCCAAGACGTTAATGTCGTAGGTGCCTCGGTGAACCGAAGCGTAGCCAATGCCGTGTCAGTTCGCTTCATACTTTTTCGATCGGCTTCATGGGACCGAGGCGCCATTCCGGTTGCGGTGCAACACAGTCGCCTCGATCCAGCCGTCGTTCGAGCAGTCATCCTCCGCTCCAGATCGGGCCCACAAGTGCTTGCGGTGATTTAGACTAGAGATGTCTTTGCAGAGGAGGCCTCACTGAGACTCTGAGATGGCCATAGATGCCTTGCCGAGTTGCGTAGTCGACGACTGCGCCAACGTGAAAGACTGGATCCTCCGACTGTGTCTTTGGGTTCACCTTGCAGGTATGGGACTTGGAGCAACATGGGGTGCAGCGCCACCCAGCTACTCCCCTTTTCACAGCGAAGCAAAAAGCGAGCCACCTTCGCAGACTCCCCAGCTTGTGGCATCGCCTTTGACATCCCAAACGCTTAGGGAAGGGGCTGTGGCTCCAACCAGTTGGTTCCAACACCGTCAAGCTCCAAGGCAAGAAGCTCCACTCAAAGAGGTGTGCTTCAGCGTCCTGGGAGGCGCTTGGCCGTTGGGCCATCGAATCTTCGTGGCAGGCACCTGCGGCTCGACGTCCAAGTCCTCGGCCGCTTAGCTGATGAAAAACGAAGAATCGCATAAAACCGATGCGAAACTAATGCATGGTCAGTCCCTCGTCGACCATGCTAGTGCCGTCTACCTGAGGTCGGCTCAAAGATTCCATTGCGAACACGATGAAGAATCTTCGCCGGGACCCATCGACCTTACTCCGGTCAGTCTTGGTGCCTTTCCTTGCCTAGATCGTCTGCTATCAATTTCCCCCTAGAGCTACATGTTGACGGTTTAACAGAGGCTCTTTTCAAGCAAAGCTGAGCAGCCATTTGAGAAGCGATCGAACTCGACCATGGCACCATCAGGGTAGTCCAGCACAATTGCTTGAGACGGCTGTCTTTGTGCCTTCTGGGTAACTTCCTTTGCCCTTGAGCCCCCAGTCAGGAAGCCAGGTCTGAGGGTCGTAGACTTTGGAGCCTCCGCTGGGCTTTGGGTTTCTCGTGTTGTGGGAGGGGCGGGAGGGGTGGGAGGGGCTGGAGGGGGTGCTGCGGTCGCTGCGCTCGGAGGCGGCATCGCATTCGGCGCCGGCGCTGGCGCAGGCTGCTGGCTGTACCCGGGTGCACTGTGGTTCATCCCGCTGGCGAGGCTCTTCAAAATGTCCTCCTTCGAGCGTATGTACCTGCTGACATGTGGCCGGAGTCCTGTGGAATCTTGTTGAACTGCATTACCCTACCATCCAATAACAAAGCAGTTCCTATCCCGGTTTGAGCGATTACTAAACTGCGTACAAAACTTGTCATTTGTCGAACTCCTAATCAATGCCATGACACACTTCGTTCCAACGCCACCTTTTGTTCTCTTCCCTCTTCAGCACCTGGGAGCAACAGCAAATAGGGGACCTAGAATATATAGCACCCTGAATATTAGGATACATTGTTAGGAAACATTAGGATCCGAACTATAGAACCCTGCAGGACCGAGTTTTCTGTAAACCCAGCCTTCTGGCCATCCTCCAAGACAAGAGCAGCACTCTCTTCGGCAATTTGCCGTGGCAAGGGCCTTGGAAACTACTGCATCTTCCACGGACGTTTTCGGTGATGCTTTAAAGAATTAAAAAATCTGGAACAATCTTTCTCAATATGGACACGCTATGGCTATGAGGACAAGAGATGCAGATAGAGATAGCCAAAGAGATAGCTCATAGCGAGAGGGCAGCGCTGCCAAGCCACTCGTCGATCAGCAAGAGGCTCGGGGGAGTTCCAGCCTTGCACAGAGACCATGGATGCTCTCCGCCATAAGTGTAGAAAGAACCCGCATTCCAGATTTCGAAATCCCCCCCCCCCCCTCCCAGATGGTCCCGCACAATGCTGGCAGTTTGGGGAATGGACGCCAGAAGAACAATAGCGCCGAACACGACAGATGAACAAACAAGGAGGGTCGGTGCTCGAAACAGCCAGCCGCCTTTTCGCAACTGTCCCTGCCCTGGTCTCCCCATGCGCCCGTCCCTGTGACGATTATGCGTTCTGCGCGTGCAAACGTAGACAATGCCCTTGAGCAAGACATGCGACCAGCAGTCTTGAGACGACATGTCAAACCGTAGAGTCAAACCCGCTCACACCTGCGTTTTGCCTGCAACTGAAAACACAAGCGTGTTCTGTATGAGTCTCTGTGATCTTGTTATTGTGTTCGGTAAAGAACGCATGCCTTTGACCTGTTTTGTTTGGCGGACTGCACAACACCTGTGCAGTGCTTAAAAGGCAGCAAGCTTCGAGCCCAACTTTTGCAAAATGGAACGAAGGTGAAGCAAAGCAGTCTGCAACTTACCGGGAAAGGTGCAGGACGGCCACCACTCGCAGTCAAACCCCATCAAACATGCTCCGTTGCCGAGCAGCATTCGGCTCCGCCGTGCCATCGGCGATCCACTGCGTTTCGGCAGGCCATGGTCCAGCATGTTCTTTCACGCTGTAGACCCATCCTGTCACACCGGGTCTTGCACGCCTGCTACTCAAGCAGCTACTCGACCACTCCAGGCCTGTAGTTTTGTAGATGCTGTTCATCTTCCAGAACCTGTGTCAGCCGGGGTAGGCGGGCCATGCTTGCAAGCAAGCAAACCCAGGCGCAGCATGATGATGTCTGTGTTTCTTTGCTGCTTTTGGCACGTTTGCATGACTCTCGAAAGAACCTTGCTGTCGCTAGTAGTGCGATTGTCTCTGTGAGTCTTCACTATCTACTTCGAGGCTGATTTCTTCGCGACATAGAGGGAGTGCGTGCCCCTGTCGTGCCGGCGTGCCCACGCACCGGTGCATCCTAAAGGCTCTTCTGCTCTTTCGGTTGAACCTCGTGGTGTCCCTGAGCTGCTGTACTGACATCCCCTTGTGTGGAGCCCGTCAACGTAGCAGTCGGAATCGGAAAGGTTGTAAGCTGTACTCGAAATGGATCTTGTGCAATCAACCCCCAAAAACAAATACAAACCGCTTCCAAACGTGCGGTCAAGGATCTTGTTGAAGTAAATGACCGCGCCATTGTCTGCCTTGAACATTGGCTTGCCCTGGTGCAAGCCACAGTATCGGTAATCCCGATTGCAGGCATGTATGCCGGCACCAGAAGCCCGCAGGGAAACCAGGCAAACTCGTCTCTCCTTCTTGGGTGGGACTTCCTCGGCTTGTCAATGAACTCGCTTGCTCTCAGATTGACTTCTTTGGAGCCCAGGTTCTCTGGCCAGCATGGCCTGCGTTGCTTGACTAGGGAGGGAGGGTCTGGCACGCAAGTCAGGCAGAAGAAAATGCACGTGCGCACCTGCGGGGCCGCCTCGGATCTATCCAGCGCAGCGACATCCTCAGCTGCTGACAGCGCTCATAAAACTGACCGATGTGTGTCAGGTCCATATTCCCATGCATTCTGGACAGAGTGTGCCAAGAGCCAGATGGTTCTGCTGAGTGGGCAGATTAAGGCTTTGCTGGCACGCTCTGCTCCAGAGAATTCTGACTTAAACTGACGAGGCGCCCGAGATATCGGCCTGCGCTGCATCCCATCTGTCTCCAGTAGGGCATCCAAATCCGGCACCTACTGTAGGGTCTCTCTCTTAAGTGCAGACTTCGCCAAAAGCTGCCCAGCTTGCCTTTTCATCCCGTGTGGCCCCAGTCATAGCCCGCACATCTGCAGCTTTTTGTTGCCAGCAGACCTCCGCCACATCGCGGGGCTCGGGCTCCGTGGCATCCAGCGGTATGCGGTTCCTCGTGCAATGAAGCAGTCCTACGACCTTCGATCTGAGTACAAGGGCTGATGTGAAATCTTCAGGAAGAGCTTAGAGGCTGCCCTCGTGCCAAGCGTCCGGTTGAAGAGCCCGGAGCCCGCCATGTTGGCATGTGGCAGATCTTGGGCACTACCTGTACTTGTGGGTTATTGGCACCTTCTAACCAAATTCTAGAGGCTCTACGTCGTACAGCATGTGAGGCAACTGATCTACATGTCACTAGAAGCTGCACATCCTTTTGTGGATGTTGCCCGCTTTGTGAGTGTGCCTGCTCTGCCTTCCTCATGGATTCCCAGGCAATGATTGTCAATTTGTGTACATAGTTTCCGCAGACACAGCCGTCCTGACCGTGAGCGCCGTGAAGCATAATGGCATAATCTGGCTTCAGCAGCTTGAGCAAGGGCGAATCGGCTGACTTCAGCAGTCGGGTCTGCAGACACTTGGGCTGACATGGGGCCGATCCAGTGGCACGAGCCGGTTGGCAAAAGAGCCAGCGGAGACTTCGACAAAAATCATGCTGCTGAACACTTACGCCTAGCTGCGGGCACTCTGTTTCTAGTGGGATCGCAGTAAGTGGTTTGTGATAGAGTCTGGTAGAGCCCAAGTACCCCGCCCATGTTGTGACCATGCCTGCAAGCACAACCGTCTGTTTAAACTGACTTTTCTCCTTCGACCAAACCCAAGCTCGGGTGGATGAAGTTAACGGGTAAGCAAAGCAGCAAGAGTCGAGGAGGTGATGCTTCGAAGAGTTACATGCAACCGGCCAGCTTTGAGCTCAAGATTGCTGAAGTAACTACCCCATGATTCCGAATTCCATTTTGTGCCTGGGCCACCGAGAAACTGTCATATCAAGCTTAGGTAACCCTGCTTCTTCCAAGCTAGGCCAAAAGCCTCGCACTTTCCCTCTCCTCAAAGGCAAGAACGAAAGAAGAGCAAAAGGGCAGGCTCCTCGCCGACATGCTCTCGAAGATGCTCCGCAATCTGCTTGCGACCTGGCTCTTGGACCAGGAAGCAAAGCGAGATGTCAAGCGCATCGAGGCTGCGGACTGTCATCATCGCCGCCTTGGCGTGCGCTGGTTTCTACTGTGCCAGGCTGCAGATTTCGGCAATGCTGCCAAAAGGCTGCTCCGCTGCAAAGCGATGAACACATCTTCGCCCACTGCCTCCTCATGCGCCGCATTGCGAAGCAAAGCCTGTCTCCAACACAGGTCATGGTGAGAACTGTTTGCATCTGGTCTCATCTCGATGCACTTGAAAAGACATGGTAACTCTGAAACTCTTGACCCGCACCTATGTGTCTGCATGTTGACAACTGAACTCGGCTGCGGATACGGCTTGAAGCCGCTTGCGACAAAGCCCAAGCTTCCGACCTCCACTGCTGCGGCGCTTCCGGCCTAGCACCGTTGCGAATCGCGCATGACATGATCAGGTTTGATGGTAAGATACGTTCACCGGGCTGCCAGCTTGAATCCAAACCCACAGCGGCAGCCTGGTGACTGGGAAAGGTCTGCATGGGACTGCAACTGGCAACGTGGATTTGTGCTTTTAGAACACTGTGCGGCTGCGCCTCATGTTCGGATCCCCTTGCACTTGCGGACGCATCAGCCTGGCCCACCGCGTGACCCATGCCCACCCCACCCAAACGAGACCTACAAACACTGAGACCGCCAGATGTTGTTCATGGTAGCCCCTGTCGGAACCTTGTTCCTTTAAGAAAGGACGAAAACTGCTGGCAAACGGTCTCGGGACCTCCCTAGTTACAGGCCCCGCGCTGGACTCAAAGAGGGTCTTCTTGCTCTGAGCTGCACTGGACGGAGCTGCAACAGAGATATTACGTACAATCTACAACCCTCACGGCCAGAGGCAATATCGGGCTTTACACCTGCCCGCCTCTCCATTTCGCAGCGCTGCCACTCCAGCGAGACACCCTTGAGCTCCTCCAACACCTGCTGGTTTGAAAATGCCCCTTATGGGCATACTTGCACAGAGATGTCTTCCAAGCCACCACGTCCTGCCTCGGGAGTTACCCGAGCTCCCACTTCACAAAGCGCGGCAACCGCGGCGGTGTTTCGACCTAACATCTGAGAACAAAAACGAAGCCATCGAAGCACGACTTGGAAAGACTGCCTTACAACGATGACGGCGCCCAGATTGGGAAGTAAGAAGTCGGCACTGCACTGCAAGTAGCAAAGGACATCTCTCACTGGGCCAGCCGTTGACCTAAGCCACTCCATAGAATGACGACAACAAGTGGCACAGCCTGGTGCCCCGTACTGTTACTTGGCTCAAGTCAAGCAGCGTCAGCTCCGGCATTCACCAAAGCCTGGATCAGAGTGCGGACCTCCAGCAGGCACATGCTAAAGGATGAAGCGGACGAAGGCGTGTAGTGGATGTGAAAATCCAGGGACCCCGCTGTTTCGTCCGAGACCTCAAACGGTTTCACAGTTGCATCTGAGGTTGCTTCTGCCCTTGGCTCTGTGAGTGAATGATCTGCATTGCACCTTGTTGTTCATCGCAACGAGGTTGACTGCAGTCTGTGCTTGCATCTCATCCTCTTCAACAATCGGAGCACAAAAGAAATCAAAGTCCACTGGCCTTGCGACTTACGACGTACGGTCCTCAGCCCCGGAGTCTTCCGAGAAAATGCCCTCCTGCCAGCATCACACGACATTCCGCATTGACAGGAAAGCTCAGGCGAAGTTCTGTTGCTACCGGCAGCACGGTCCTCATCGCTGCTGTCGCCGTCGATCCCCTCCCATTCCCACACCTTGCGGCCGGTGCCACCATGTGCCAAGCCAGATTGACCAAGGCAGCTACCCTGCGCCCTGCGATGCGCCCAAACATGCCGGGACTACACGACCGCACACGCAGGTGATCTTGCGGCAGCCCTCGCTGCGCTGTGTTGGTACCCCGCATCCGGGACACAGCTGCGCCTGGAAGCGAGGATTCGATGCGAGCGAGAGCGCAACGTGCCGCGACACGTGGCGTTCGTTCTCAGCGAGGAAAGCCTGCCGCGCTTTTTCAGAGCGCAGGCGCTCGTTGCCTCGCGGCAGAGCTGAACTCGACCGCGCATCGCAATCCAGTTAGGTGCATTTCGCGCTACTGCACCAGACTGTTCTTCCCATGTGTTGACAATATTGACTGGGCGTTGGGCAGGTGACTCCTCTGTGCCACGAGGACACTTTGCAGCGGAAGCAGAACTGCCTCGGCAAGAGAAGCCATCCAGTAAGCTAGGACGTGAAGTCGAGAAGTTTCGAAAGGTGTACTCCAGGTGCGGCCCAAGTGCTCCCCACAGCAAGGGGTACCTCAGCAGAAAGCACAACTAGGATCCGCAACCTGCACAAGTCAGAGATCCGCTGCACTTAGCACGCCACGCTGTCGTGGGAAACGGTGCAGCCAGGCCAGTTGGAGGGCTAATCGTCGCCTGAGGTCCACGAAGCTACGAAGAGCCTACCTCCCATATCAGGTCATCTTGTCTACTGGGCCGAGAAAATGGGCTCGCTGACTCCAGGTCCTCGATCCAGTTGGCTTGGCCACTCGGACCGAACACCTTTCGTTCGAGAGCACACATCTGGGCTTGGCCCGGCCCAGTGCATAAGTAATCCTTTGCCTTGTTCATGCTGCTGGGCGGGGCCCCACCCTTGCGGTGCCCACAGGAAAACTCGTCCAGGATCGTCTGCAGGAACTTCTCTGCAGGCACCTACGATTTGTTGATTGCAGAGCTGGGGGAACTGGATGCGCGTTAATGCGCCGTCCGGCGCGCGGAGTTCGCCTCTGCTAGGAAGAAAGCTTCCCATGCAATCCAGAGCCGCTCGCGTGCCTTCGCCAAGGATCACAGCAACTCAAACTTCAACACTTCTCGCAGCATTGCATGGATTCTCGGGCCTCGGTTCCAAGCATGCCGAAAGGCTTTCCGGCACTGGCATGGCCTTCCAGAGCTGACAGTGGCTGCATGTTGACCGGCGGTGATGTGCGCTGCAGCTAACTTGCCCGTGCCTTCCATGCCAGGCCTCAGGTAGGAACCTGTTTCGTCGCAGGCTGCACACCTGTATGTGAGGAGAGCCTGCCAACAGCGTGGTGGTCATGCAAGCGGCCAAGCGATAGGCAGTGGTGAAGCTAAGCCAACTGCTCGGGCATTTTCCTGGTATTTGGCAAACGTCTCCTCCTGTGAACATGGTAGCAGAGGACCTGCCTCGCTTTCGCTTCGAGTTTGAATCAAGACAAGATCCCCGCCTTTACTAAAGGCGCCCAAGCTGTTGTCGCTAGGCGAAGGTTGCAAACTGGGCAACGCACCTGAGGCACGCTGCGTAAGCACGGAAGAGGCAGCGCTTTAGCACGTGGAACACGAGCTCAAACAAAGGCTGGGCACGGCAGGTGCGGCGTAAAGCCCACTGTCTATGACCGCCTGCAGAGCCAGCTTCGCGAAAGACGAAAAAACTTACTCGAGCCGTGCCTCAGCGTGCTGTCGTAGGCAGTTGGAGCAGAAGGCCTGGTTCGAACTCTCACGGCCACGGAGCCGACTGAGCCTTTACAGCGGCAAAGCCTTCCCGCCACAAACGTCGCGACCACAATGCCAAAGCTGGCAGGCGCTGAACTGCTCCATGCAGATGCAGCACCTTTGCGCACAATTACCGCGGCCGCAACCCTGTGCAGCCTAAGTTCCGCTGAGGCGCTGGGTGGCTTCGCATGCCGCAGGATCCTGATACGTTGGGGCACCCTACGGACCTCTCGCGGACATGACGGCCGACTGTGCAGCCTCCGGTGGCCGAAGCTGTACAAGAACACCTTGACTGATGTTGGAGCCGATCTTCCTCCAGAGACTTCTGAGAAATGCAAGACCCTTCAGCTCTTGTGATTCCAGCTTCCTTTCGTTTGCTGGTTCGGCAGCCTTGTGGGAGGTGGCGGCAGTCCGGCTAAGACGGCTGCTTCGTCCTGGCAACATCATGGCAAGCATGCCGGCATGAAGCCCCTCAATTCACATGGCGAATTTCTGTATGGGACTCGCCTGCTGTGTGACCAAGGAGCCACCCAGAAAAGCTTCAGCCTAAGACACCGCTCAGTTCCACTTGTGGGCTGCAACCTTAGTCCTCCAAGTATCGGACAGGTAAAGCTTTGGGCACAATCAGCATGTCCTGGAAAACAGCATGCAACTCTGCTACAGCTTCCAAACGCTCTCAACATCAGGTTTCGGCCTGCGGAGGAATCTCCCGTATGTGCTCCACCGAGTCCACACAAGGAGGGCAAACATCTCCTGCGCAAAGACGGGCAAAAACGCTGAATCTCGCATTCCTCGGGTTACACACAAGCCTAGGCTATGTCGCGCCTGACAACACGTCGGGAGGAGGAGGACGCCGCCGCCTTAGCTCAAGTCTGAATCACTCGCCCGTTGGCCTCTCGCCAAGACGTGTAGGCGAGCAGCCAGTGACTTCTGGAACTGCTCATCGCGGGAACCATGGACATCAGCTGCCTCAGTCTCAGTGGCGCTTCAGATGGACTACATACTCGAACTCCGAAGAAATGCACGATCAAAGCCAAGGCTCTGCATTTCCGGCCGTGCCTCGGTGTTCCAGGCATTCCCCCTGCTACAAGCCTATGCGCGTATCTTCCACACGCATATAGAGACAGAGTCGTAGGATGAACTTTGCTTCGGACCACCAGGCTCTCACCATCTGGAAGCAGGCGCTTCAGCATGGCCAACGGGCCCTCGCGGCCGTGGTCCAAGTGGGCAGCGGCCTGGCGTCAAATCGCTCAGATTTTCCGTAGACGACACTGCGATGCACGCCTGCAGCAGCATCACGAGGGCTGCGCGACGGGTCGGTTCCAATGGTTCAGACCAGGCCTCAAAACTCTCACGGCGCGGGGCCACACTTTGCAGGAAAACAAAGAAGCACTGTCGGCATCCAATTCTGGGGCAAGCCGCGAGCTGCGCCAGCAGCGAGCGGTTGTCGCGTCCAACTGCTACGACGGCCTAGAAAGGACAAACTTTGACTCTTGAACAAGTGGAGATGCGAATGGCCGCGGCGGCACCTTCCGCAGGACTTGGCTTGGACCCCACAGCTCTCGAACACCCCACATCAAGCGATCCCACTCCTTTTCGAGATGCCGTTAGAGTGCATTCGAAGGAACTCAACTCTTGCACGCATTGGTCCTCTTTGCGCAAGAGGATGCTTGAACAGCCACCACAAGCCTGGCATGGGCCACATCAGCCACTCTGTAGGTATGCAAACACTAACCCGCACGGTCGTAGCTGAAAATGCTGCCTAGATGCATCATTTAGGAGGTCTGCATGCCCCTGCAGCAGCGTTGGCGTGTATGCTCCCAGGACACCTGCAAGCAACGTGGTAACATAGGCTTTCCAAACCGTCCGAAGCAGCGCACAATCCAACTTCTGGGGGCCTGTGGACAGTTCTACTCCTGTGAGGAGGTCTAACAAAGCCGGCGTGCCACCTGACAAAAACGGCCATTGAACTTGCGTGTCGCATCGAAGGCCGAGCACCGGGTTTCCAGCATCCGGGAGCCGCTGCAAGGTCTGCTGCGTCGCCGTCCCCGGCAAGAACGTGAAACCACGCCTCCCGGTGGCGTCCGAGCACTTTTGGTCGAAGGCGCTTGAGCACGCCGGCCTCGTTGATGACTGCAAAGGCAGCCTCTGAACCAACCAGGGATGCCACTCCGTCATGGGGCGCGACGGGCTCATCACCCATTTTCACATGCGCTCCCGCATCTATGTAATGCCAGCACCGGCGAAGGGTGCTTTGTGCAAAGGCAACGAACGAACAAAGCTCTTTTCAGGTCCTGAGATGGTAGGCGGTGTGTCATGCGTAGTCGTATCTGTCAGGTCTAGTGGAAGGGTGTTGCTCAGTGTGGAAAGTATGGCTGTAGATGACTTCCTTCAACATGCAACAGTGTCCACACTTTGTTGCAGGTGCATTGGTCGGAAACCAAACGAGCCAAGACCTGAATCAAGCGCACGGAAACAGCAGCAGTCAGAAACTCAGCGAAACAACAGGCACGAACCAAACCGAGCTGCCCCAAAACTGTAGAAAAGCCAGTGTGCAAAGGAGCAGGTTACGCTTACACTTTTCCGGCATCAATCAAATCTGCTGGGGATCACATCTTTGGCCTTGGCAAGTAGTCACGCAGGGCTGGAGATGCTTGTCTCGGAGTTCATTGAGGTTGGTGCTTCTTCCGCGCCCGAACATATGGGGCAGCCAGTTGGTCGCCAGCAAACCTTGAGTCAGCGAGGAGCCAGTGTCCAAGTAGAGTGAAGAACCGATAGGATCCAAGTATGACATAACAAAGGCACCAAAATCCCAAAGGCACTAAAGCCTAGAGCGCCGGATCTAGTGCTCGGCACCGCACTCCTTGACGATGCTCTCCACCCAAGATAAGCGCTTTCCCTGCAGCGATGGCCGTGTTGCCACAAGCTTTCAGAAAGCATCTAAATAGCCCGCCTGTCTTCTCTCCTTGCGGTAATCTTCGATCATCTCATCTGCTCGCTTTAGAGCTTCTGTAACTTGAGCCTGCGCGGACCAAGGAAAGGCAGAAACTGCTGACATAAGGTGTCATGCGGCACCCACCTGGCGATACTCCTTTCGATACCAGCGCTTCAGTCCATGTGGCTCTCTGTCCTACCGGGCGGAGAAAGTCTCCAAGCTTCAGACGTCGTATGAGACAAGCAGTCTGCAGAAGAGTGGCGGAGTTGCTAAGGCCAGGACCATGTAGTGCAGCTTTCCCTGGTAGTAGTCATTTGCCCACACCCAGGGAAGGCTGTTGAGGTAATACTGCTTCTCAATGTCAGCCTTCAGCTCAGACACTTACAGAGAACCTTCTGCGACTCTGCGATGTAGCAGTCAGTTTCGAACTGGGAAGCACCCTGGCCTTGTATCTGCCAGACACGCGTGGGGGATGCCACTCGCCTAGCTCGTCCTTGTACGGGGCAATGTCCTGAGGAACGCGGTACCTGCAAGCAGTGGTAGGCTGTGCAGATATCTGAGATCGCGGACAACACTAAAGCCTTCGGCGGCTTCCGCGGACGTTGCAAAGGTTTGGCCTGACATAGTGAAGGCGAAGGCGCAAGCCACGGTGGATAAGGAGATGCCGACTGCCTACCTACACCCTGTGACCCATTCACAGACGCCGCCGTGGCCCTGGCGACCATTGCTTCCAATTCCGGGATTGCCTTGAGTCGTAAAATTGGCACACATTATTTGCCAAGGTTGCCCATTGTGAAGCAGGGTACCAGGTGTTCAAGCGATACTTCATCGCCGGCTTCAGCCTGACAGATGCAAGAACCTATGATGTCCTATGAATCTGCATGGAGTCACGAGCGTTCTGTTGAGCCCAAGAAAGGCTGCCTCACGAAGGGGTTCTGGACGGGACGAACACGAATGCCGCGGACCAGCCCATCCTCTCGAAGCTCTCAGACTCTCAGACCGGCTCACTGGCCCCAAGTCTGCTTGACTGTTCGCAGTTCCAGGCGCACCCAGCCTGGTTTTCACGACGCGGGGTTCCGATGCACTCGGCCTCGCATTCGACGACAATTGCAGACTGCGACTGCATGAAAGACCAAGGGTTGCAGCCCTTTCGACGCAAAGCATTCAGGCTCGGGCAGCGTATCTCGGCCTCAAAGTCTCTAGGACCAGGGTCACGCGAGCTATCGCAGGCCTCCGAGACGTGCGGGCCGAGGGCCGGGCATGATCCTCCTCTCCATGAGGTCGAAGCGGGACTCCCACGCCACTTCGCGCACTGCCTCCCGTCGCAAACTTCGAGCTGAAGGATCAGAAGGTGGCAGCAACCCTTAATCAAGGCAGGCGAGCGCGATCCAAGGCTGAGAAACCAGTCCGGATTGGTCGCAGTGGAGTGAAATTGTGAGGGTGACCTCGTCTCATGTCGACTGACGAATCGTGGCGATGATCCGTCTATGTGCAGAAAGACTTGATTGAAAATCAACCGCGATGTTCGATTCTCTGTGACTGAGAAGCCAACCAGGATACAGCTGCTCCGGAAATCTTGACCTCTTCCGCTCAAAGCCACAAACGTGTCAGCATGTCACGAGTGAGTCGCGGCTGTTGCATGCTGTTGCCCTAGCAGGGCCCACCCGAGCACTTTTTACAGCTTGGCTTTAGGTCTCACTTCGCTCAGGATCTCGTCCCGAACCCCTTCGCTCAGGCCGAGCTCCATCAGGATCTCCTGTCGGTAAAAGGACCGGGACCAGGGACGCAGGCTCACAAACAGAAGTGCCTCAGTCTGTTCCCCAAGCTCAGGAGTTGGGCGTCTCGGCTCTGTCTTTGGAGCATTCATGAAGTCAACCGGCGAGGCTGCCATCGTGACCTTGACGAATCGCAGACGTTTCAGGGTTTCAGGGTGTTCCTCGAAGGTGAGCTGCGCTATGCTGCGATGCGCAAAAAGCCTCCAAGTGGCCTTTGTCCTTCCCGCCTCCCTCGCCGTCAATGAGAGCGGGGACTCGACAAAGGATCCTGCTGCAAGTGCTTGCTGGTCGGCAGCCACCTAAGTGGCGGGCCGGCTCGACAGCTGTGGTAGGCGACAGAAAAAAAAACATAAACTCAAAGGGGGATTCGTATATCTGCCGGAAGGCTTCTGCGGCAGTCAGGACTGGTGCCCACCAGACTCCCTCCGACTGAAAGAGTGCAGCCCACTCCTCACGGGTCTTTGTGGCGAAGACAGCGTCCAACTCGGCCACAAGCTGTCGCTGGTTCTCCCGTCTCGATCTGGCCGTGGCGAAACGAGCGTCGTTGAGCCACTGTGATTGGCCAACAGCACGGACAGTCGCTGGCCAATGACGATCCGCCTCGAAGCCGGTCAACCAGAAGGCCCTGCCATCCTTGCAGCGATAGACCGTGGCAAGAGGATTGCCTGTGCCGTCGCGGCGGCCCCACTTGATCTCTCGGCCGAAAGCAAAGTATGAGCTCAGCGCCTCACGATCGAGGCGTTACTTACAAAACAAGCCAGCAACTACAGTACCATCTGCCTGCAATCTGCAAACACAAACCTGGCCTGCAGTCAGGGGGCCCAAGAGTTGCAGTGCACACCCGTGCGGAGCAGGCTGGTGCTCAGCACCATCCCCTTACCAGTCTTCTCCCTCGCAAAGAGGGCCGCGCAGATGCCTGGCGAGTCCGGGGACCACGACGACAGGCAGCAGACATTCGCAGGCTGCACGTGTGCCTCCCACCGCTGCAAGGCCAGTGGCCATGTCACCAAAACCCGGAGCCAGCACGGCCGGGTAACCGTTGGCATCTGTGTGCGAGGCCGCAGCACCAGATCGGGCCCAGAAACCAGAGACGTCCTCGGAGACATATGGGTGCGCAGCACTCGGGTTTATCGAGACTTTGCAGCTCCGATGTGGCCGGGCAGCGTAGACGGGCTGATTGGCGTTCGGACCATGAAATCCCCATCCGGTCATTGGACAGAAGATCAGCCGCGGGTAGCGGCTCGCTAGTAGGCCTTCATCCAGGCCGAGGCGTTGCAAGGACTCGTAGCCTTGGCTACGAGCAGAAAAAACCGGGGGACTCCGCCCCTCTCTCGACCGAAACGGAAGATCCATACGCCTAAGCGCTGCCGAAAAGCGATAATTGGAGATGAAAACGTCCGATTTCTCGAGCAGCGCATGTAGCGCCAGCAGCCCAGCCTTCGCGAAAGAAGATGCACGAAAAAATCGCAGTTCTCCCTCACGGCTTACAGTCTTACAGTGCAAAGGGAAGTCGGCTGTCGCCAACCTTCGCCTTCAGATTCAAGACGATGGATCGCTTCCCTCATCGCACATAAGTGCCATATGCGCCACTTGGCTTTGCTCACTTTGGCTTCTCTGAGCTTCACGCCACGGTTGACGGAATAGAAATGTGCAGAATGCTGGTACCTTGAGCTCAGCAGCACGCCAAAGTCTACACTCACGATCCAACAGTCCAAGTTTCGGGTCGGCGCTGGACTTGCCAAGCCTTGAGCAAGAAAAACTCAAAACGTTCCTCATGAAACGTTTGTCTCCAAATTTCAATCCAGAAGCCCGCTGACCATGTAGCGCTGCGTGTCGCCCCCAGGAGGCTCCACTTTGATCACGTCTGCGCCATAGTCCTGGGCGCCACACAAGCATCTTCGGGCCGGAAAAGCGGCGCTGCAGCATGCTATCCCAATGTGCAGACATGCAAAGATCCACTGCAGCCGAGGCGTCACCGAGCACCTGACCTGCCGACGGAGCCTCTGCCAGCAAAGGTCGCAACGTCTATCCGTGAAAAACGGGTAAGCACTGGCTGAATGAATCACATGGCTATTAACAGCGACACACGGCACTTGCTTGCGTTCAGGCTCAAAACCTGGAGACGTGCTCTTCTGGAAGAGGCTTGCCGGAATGCACATCTGCACATCTACATTCTAAGTTGGATGGGCGACAGCAATGGCGATGGACAGCTCGAGCACGCGAACACCCGACAAAGGCAGATGGTCATGCGCCGCCATGAGGCTGGAGATCTAACATGCAGACACCACTGGATCCGTCTAGAGCAGTGGACTCAACTTTTGGAAATCCCGATCTATAGCTTACAAGGACAGTGTGAAGACGTTGAAAGAACCTGCTCGTGACATCTCTGCCGATTAAAGGAATAGAATCCCGCCTTTTTGTAATGTTTCTGACCAGGGAGCAATGCGGAAGTGCAACCCCATCCCCTGCATGTTCATGACATGTTGATCGAATGAATTGCCGTCTTGAGCATGTATGCTTCAGGCATGTGATGTTCTGAAAGATATATGCTGCAGCCGCAACGCACAGCGCTTCTGGGCATGCGGCCCGGCTGACGCAGCTGGGCGGTTGTGTGCCCGGCAGATAACAGCACCCTCCTTCGGAGGAAACTTCTGCAACTGCCTTGCATTCGGCACAGGAAGTCCCGTCTGGCTTCAGAAGGTTTGGGATGCATGTACATGATCTTCTCATGATCTTGCCACCTATGACTCATGACACGTACTGTACATCTCAGTAGGTGGATGGCTGTGGCAGTGTGCGCAGCTCGTCAGCGGCCTCCTGGCGCTCCAGGGCGCCTGCACCGTGCAGAAAAGTTGCAACCGCGAACTACGAGGCCACGTTCGATTCGGCCTCTTTGCGCTGCTGTCAGCGGCTTGTTGTCGTCCGGCACCTTGGCTATGCAAGTACTGATCGCACAGCATCTTGCGGTCTGAAAGGCTTTGCTTCTGGCATAGCTGAAGTGGCGGACCCCACAGAGACAAGGCAGTCTCCTGTCTTTGCGACGAATGCGACTCGTAAGACATGGGTAACAACAACTTTCGGCCTGTGCCACACGACCTGCCGAGCGCCTCAGAAAATGCTCGCAGCCAAACAAACCGAAGCGGACTGTCACCGGGGGGGGGGCCTGCTGGTCGCAGCAAAGCCCTCGAGGAGGCCTCGGCAAACGACTGGAAAATGGAGACCTCGATGAGTCCGCTGCCGGCCGTCGCCACCAAAAAACAATGCGAGACATATGTCCCGTCTGCAACGGTTTTTGTCCCCAGAATGCCCTGACTTTATCATGGAGCCTTGCCATGCATTGCAGGTCTGTGTCACAGTATGCAGATCCGGCCAATCCATGTCAATGGAGCTGTAGAGCCGAAGCTGCGCAGCGTTAGGGTTGGATAGGGGAAAACGGCCTCACCAACGCTAGTTGAATCAATCTGGCAAGTTCGATAACGCCATGTGCGATTGGATTTGAGTGATGGTGCCAACGAAACCTAGCCGCTAGCCACGGTGATGAATCCATTCCAAGTCGATGCTGCAAGCTGCGTGCCGGTGGAGACGGGGGGTCTGTTGTCTCAATTCTGAAGCGGGTGTTGGCCTTTGCACCAGGCCTCCATTCCTCCAGCAGAGAAACAAAAAGTCTCGCCACGTAAGCTCTTCTCAATGACAACAACAGAAAATCAAATCTCCCCCCTCCCCCGTCGACCACGGCCAAAGCGGTTGTTTCAGCGCTCCAACTCCGACACGCGGACCCTTCTTGGGTGTGGAGCGACCGTCGGAGTCTGCTTTAGATGCTGAGATTTTGAGATGCTGTAGCCCGGTCCACGTCTCCAATTCCCAAACAGCTCGTATTTCACGTCCGCTTCCGTCGCCAGAACCTCTAGCCCTAATTCGGTGATGAAGCTGTCCGCAGTTTGCAACGACAGCACCATTGACAATGATAGCTCACCGCCATGTCTGCTCCAAACGCTACATCGATGAAACACATTGGCTGTCTCTGCGCATGCTTGGCCTTGATCAGATGATGCACCACACCCAGCCATGACATGAGCTCGGGGACACATGCTGATGCATCAAAGTCATGATTGTTTTGGTTTCGGACCACACCAGCGTTGGCCAGAGGCTCATGCCAGACGCGGTCGCCCAGCAAATCCCACGGCCGCCCACCCAGTGTGCGGCTCTACCCTCAAGATCCCTCAAATGCTACACCATCTTGGCTTTAGAACACAATATGTCATGGAATGCTGTGGTCAAACAATCACCATGGCAGGACGAACATCTAACCTGAGCCTGGAGCACGCAGGCCTAGCAGCATAGCCGCCCGGTGCGCAGAAGACTGCCTGGCCCGATTCCATCCGAATGAAGAGGAGAGAGGCCCGCGATCCCGGGGCCCCGGGGGTTGCTGGTATGTTGCTTTCGTTTCGAAATGTTCATCTTACGCTGTCGGGCCTGCTCTGCGTCCGGCTTCCCTGAGGCCCATACGATTTTCCTTCTTGTGTGTACAGATAAGCACATGTAGATGTCGTGTGTAGGGGCGCATGTGTCTGCATGCATGATATGTACATGAAGATAGATGATGTGGTGTACAGGCGTATGCATATGTATATAGCAGTTTTCCAGCAACTAAATCTTCCGACTACGGCTACCAGTAGCATCACCATTTTCGCTCATAGAACTACTTGTACTCCTACCCCTTCTACTGCCATGGCTACCACCATTACGACTACGACTCCTGTTCATGAAACGACGACGACGACGATGACTAACTGACGATGGTGCTTATGCTGGTGGTGATGATGATGATGATGACTATTACCATGATAACGATGACAGTGCTCGCGGATGAAGTGTTGAGGCTGGCAAAGCTGAGATGCATGCTGATCAACTTGAGATGCAGTGTCCTCAGCGGTGGTGGCAGCTCCGTGGCTGGCCTCCTCTTCACAGCTCCGATAGGCCGTCAAGGCTTTTTCATGGCGACAAAGCGGTTTAGATCTGTGGTTGTCCTCCGATGTTCTGGGTTTACTGAGCGGATTAGGGCTTGGAGTGTAGGGCTCAGGTGAGACAGGAAAGTCCAGCCAAGGCATTTTGCTCTGATGTACAGGCCAGTACTGTAGGTGGTGCTCAGCAAAGGCCGCTGGTCTGCAAAGAAGATGTAGTGCACACCTGTGACTGCACGCCTTCGGCCAACGTGTGCAAGAAGCAACTGACCATATCACTTTTTCTCATGTGTTGGCACACTACGAGTGCAAAAGCAAGGCAGCCCTCTTCTTTGTGTCCACACCAAGCAGGGCTTTGTCTGCCGCGCCTTTTGACGGGGCATTCAGCTACTGGTATTGGATCGCTACATTCGCTACATGCATTGGAGCGTGCAGCGTGGAGAGAATCAGCTTCGAGCTTTCGGAACATGGAACTGCCGCTGCGCGCATTCCACCATGCATGTGGAGCACAACTAACATGCCATAGCGCAAGCTATCAGCCTTCGTCAGAGTCGCCAACAAAACCTTCTCAGTTTAATCTGGAGTAGCGGCTAGATTATGGTCCGTACATCTCTGCATCGATGCTGCACGAGCCGAGGCACTGAGCAGCTGTTCTGAAAGACACCTGTAGCTGGACAGCTAAAAACCGAAATCTAAGAGGAAAGTCTGGGCGACGACAGTGGAGTGGTGGGCTTGATGGTTGATGATGCTGCAGCCAATGGAAATGGCAGTGAGAATTATGATTCTACGGGAGATGATGGCGATGCTGATGGTACTTGCGGTGAGTACTGATGATGCCAGATTGACATCTCTGACAGTCGGGCTAGATCACGCCTGATGAGGTGCACATGGCCGGAGCATGGCAGCACCCTCTGTAGAGCGTGAGACCAGGCATCTTCCGACATCTGGCAAGTTTTCTGCCAGATCCGAGAAGAAAAAGTCTTGTTGAACTGTCCTTTCTTTGGGCACAGTGAGCTTCACGTGGTACTTGCATTGCATTCATACCTCTTATTCGGCATCCGCTCGTGCTTCGGGCTCAGATCATGACTGCGTCCTGCACTCGCATCGGGAGTCCCCCAGCCCTCTTTGAAACTAATCGCATGGAGGAGGGTCGCTGGCTGCAAGTGTCCCGAAGATCTTTGGAATCGAAACTCCTGGTACACACCACGGACCGGTTGTCTTACGACGGCTGGGAGTCAGGCCAGGCCTGTGCGTTTGCACCTCCAACATGGGGGAACTATCTACCTGAAGCCATTCACCGGCGAAGTGTTCGTCCGTTTCTGAATGGGATCAATGATCCAACAGGTCTTGGCGTGATGCAGCTTGTCGAGAGACATCGGTGCAAGTCAGTTTGAGCAACCTTGGCACAAAGCTTGCAGCAGGCTGTGCTACCACACAGTGCGCTGAGCCCTGTGCAAGTTTTGGTACCAGCTTTCTTCCGGCACTTCACGGCTGCAGTCTTTCGTCGAGGTGGCCGAATTCCAATCCTGATCAGACGAACCCCGATTCGATCATACCCTGAAGTGCCGTGCTCCGGGCCCAAGGCGTCGCTCCGTCGCGATGTCTTCATAAGCAGAGCTGGCGACCCGACCTGAACATCTCTCGTGCATCTCTCCAAACACCAGCGCCTGCAGAGATCGAGGCAATCCCGCCTCTGTCGTGCAGAAGCTGCTCGGGACAGTATCTGGTCTGCGAAATTCCAGGCTGAGATGTATGGCGGTCTTCAGCGCGGCCTCCAGAGCGCCACCAACTACTCCCCAAGTTCGCTATGCCGCTATACAACATGCGATGCAGATTGTGTGACCCTGTGTGACCGTGATGTGGTTGGCCTTGCAGCTGTAAAGATCGGAGATATCCTCCCCATTGATCCTGTCGCTTCAAAGCGCTTCCGAAGGCAGGACAGCTGGTCAAGCCCACCTCAGCAGCTCATCCCCTGCATGGAGGCCAAGCAGGGGCACTGCCTGCAAGACGACCACGGGCCCTCCTCGGCTCATGAGCTGTCCACCTTCTGCTCAATATCCGCCGATAGCCCTCTGACTCCGCAACAGGGAGTTCAAGTTTTCTGATTCCCGGAACTTGCGGCTCAGTCTCGATTCCCCATGATGCTGCCTGCATTGGACTGGCTGACCTGCGTGGCACTCTGCCCGCCAGATACAAGCAAGAATTCTGCTTCGGCGATGCGTGGCATCACAGGCTTTCAGAACCCATTGACCCCATGTCAGATGATACTTACTGACAGATGCGAAACGCGCAACAGGGCCATAACTAAATACAGTGCTGTAATGTGTCCTCTTCGTCATCTTCTCGCAGATGCCCAATCTCTGCATCCAAGACCTTCCGTGCCGTTCACTCTCTAGGAAATCATAGGGCGCGCTGATGAACTGAGCCAAGATCAAAGGGGAACAATAGTTAATCAGCCAAGATACACTAACAGCTAGCAGCTAGCCCTGAAAAACGAACAATCCTAAAAAGGAGCACCACCCCCGATATCCCGCCGGCGCACCTCCCGGTCGGAGCAGAAACTCTCAGTAACGCAGAGCTGCTGACACTTCGGAGTTGTCAGCAGCGCATCCTCGGAAATTCAAGGTCAAACAGCTCCAAGCAGAAAGACATTGTCTTGGAGACCAGATCGGGTTTGTTTGCATTCAGCATGTCACCTCCCCTGCCCTACCCATAAAAATGCAAAGCACACCAGTGCTGAAACATACGCTGTATAATGCATGCGCAGTAAATGTGCTTATGTCCACATACATACACGCGTGCGTACATCCATCCATCCATCCATCCATCCATCCATCCATCCATCCACATGCCTTGGATAGGTAGCATGCAGATTTTCTGTACATACATTGATACACGGAAGCGCACGAAACACTATGAATTTTGTTCTTGTGTGTCTGATAATTATATGTGTATACACTGCATACTTAGATGCATTCATACATACATACATACATACATACATACATATATACATACATACATACATACATACATACATACATACATACATACATACGTGCACTCACCCATGCGTGCAAACGCATAGAATGTTGAACATTGAATGTCATGTAATGTTGCGTACAGTCCGGACTGGGCTGTGCTATGTGGTGTCAGTCAGTGAGTCGGTCATACGCCGTGCGGCGCGTGGACAGGTAAATTGGCACATCGCATGATTCCAGACATGAGGATTCTGCACAAGTCTGGTTATCTCACGGTGGCTTTCTAGGGATTGACATGCTTTGTCCCTAACAAATGTGACCCATTCTCGTCGCGGCCTCCCCGCTCTTCTCACGTACATACTTGTGGCAGGCTGCAAGTATGGAGTTGTCGTTTCAAGAGCTTGTCTGTAGCTGTAGCAGCAGGGTAACGAGCTCAGCGCAGAAATTCCGCATTGGGCACTCGCGAGATGAAAGCAGATGGGATGCCGAAAATACTTCGCAAGCAACCGTATTGAAAGCCATCAAGACGCCGACGATCTGCGGAAGATAAACAGAATAAGAGCTTTATGGACTTGAACCTTCCGAGCCCGCGATAATGAAGAATGATTCCAAAGGTTTTGGAACCCAAGAAAATTCCGCTTTGCCATCCCGATTCTCCGACCAAGTTCATGCCCGGGCAGCAAATCATGACCGAGAACAGATCCCAAACAGTCGACGCCCAGTTTTGTCGAAATATGCTCACCCGTCCGAGTCCGGATGATTGCCTGACATTGCACTTGTAGCAATTGAAACTTATCCCAGTGAAGCTCCATGCCATACAACGGCCCTGCATCCAAGCACCAGTGTATCATCATCATAAACAGTATCGGCCAAATCCCCACGATTGTATGCAAGCAGTGCAGCACCACTTAGAGTTGAAACAGCATCGTGCATCAAGACCGTCAAGACGATGATAAACAAAAGCGGGCTCAAAGTGGATCCTTGTGAAATGCCAGAACTTTAAGTTGGATTTGCTGCCTTGATCTTCGACATAAAACAGGCGATGACGCATCATGTTGTGAATCATTTGCCGACAAAACTCAGGAATACCGAAACGGCGCAATGCATCAAGAAGGCTGTCCAACTTAGTACTGTCAAAGGCTTTCTTACAATCGAGGGCCAACAGACGGATCTGACCATTTCGCTGGGCACAAGCTTGTTCGATTTTTCGAAGAGAACGAAAATGGCGTCTTCAGTACAATGACCTTCTCTAAATCCAAATTGTGATTGCTAAAGTCTGGCCTGTACAGCTGCGTCAAGAAGCCGTTGTTTGAGGAGGGAAACAAACAGCTTGTACGCAATACTCTGCAAACAAATTGGTCGGTAATTGTTCGGATCGGCTGGGTTTCTTTTCTTGAATAACGTCGCAACTGAAGCTGTGGACTATTCATCGGGAACGACGGCAGCTCGCCAGCAATGGTTGCAAAGATCCAACAGCCATTGTAAGGATGAGTTGGGTTCCATGGCCAAGACCTTGAAAACCTCCACGGGAATATCTTCTGTTTTTGTTGCCTTACCGCTGGCCATTGTTGAAATAGCTTGCCTGAGCTCGGTGCGGTTGAAATCCGACCTGCTCACGCAGAAAACTTCACCCAAATTTGGCCGCAGTTCAGGAATCAGTGTCGTTGGTCGAATTCTCCATTGAACTTTTTCCAGGTGCTCAGCCAGCGTCTCTGCCCGCAGCTCAGATGAGACAAACTCCCGATCCGTGTTTTTCAAGCTTGGTGATCCGACCCTTGCGGAGCTTTTTGAAGTAGTGTAGTGTCGTGCTGTATAATGCCGTCAACCGACAACAACGACAACGGCGACAACAACGACAACAGCGACAACAGC
>CAJNDV010033307.1:31620-90207 GCA_905221635.1 Symbiodinium sp. CCMP2456
AACAGCAACAGCAACAACAACAACACCACCACCAACAACAACAACAACAACAACAACAACAAGAACAAGAAACACAACAACAAGAACAACAACAACAACAACAACAACAACACCAACAACACCAACAAGACCAACAACACCAACAACACCAACAACACCAACAACACCAAAAACAACAACAACAACAACAACAACAACAACAACAACAACAACAACAGCAGCAACACCAGCAACAACAGCAGCAGCAACATCAGCAGCAGCAAGAGCAACAGCAGCAAGAGCAACAGCAACAACGAAGGATCTTCGGAGCTCCAAGAAACAACAATCCACAACAAAAAAGAAACCACAAGGGACACCAACGTCCAGCCAATGTGTCTCATCGCGCGAATTCATTCGATGCATTGCTATCGGTCGCCTCGCTCCGGCAGCTGATTACACGAAAGTGCCTCTGAGCCCTGTAAGCATGTTTGCGACGACAATGACTCCTTGCCGACTGAGAAACTCAGAAGCAGTTTCCAGGCAGAGCCGCTAATCTACGTCTCTGTGGTAAGCAATCTAGGAAGTAATAGAGATGGCTTGAACAGTTCCTTGATGGGAAATTAGCCGTAGGTCAACTATTAGACTATCTCGTCATGCAAAAAAAATATCTCAAATCTGCTGTAGCATCACTTTTTAATGCCACAGTATATAGTGTCTGATATGCCCGGTAGCGTTGACATGTCCGTATGAAGCCATGGGCCTGTATGAGTGATAAGTGATGTGACGAATGGCTCATACTCATCCGGATCTGCTGCAACCCATACATGCATACATACATACGTACATACGTACGTAAATGCATACATACATACATACATACATACGGACGGACGGACCTAAATCCGCTCACATCCAGCAAACCACTCCCAGAAACCTGTGTCATCCTGTGTCCCTTAAGCTCTCAAGCAGCATACATGCATGTCTTCATCTTTAGATATCTGCACTGATAGGCACACAGTCACATATATGCATATATCATATATGATCATATATGAACTCAATCCCCAAACCCCATTGCCAAGACGACAAACCCATGTCGGACCTCCGAGGCCACGTTGGAGGGCTCGGAGGGCTCAGCTGGCAGGCTGAGCACTCCAAGTGGAAGCCCGAAGGGCTGCCTCAATCGGAACCCGCAACAGCTCTGGGAAGTGCCGAACTTGCCGCAGTCTACTTGCAAGCCATGGCGCTTCATCGATGTACGGCGCATCTCAAGTTGAAACGTAGAACCTGACAGGCATAGCTGACGCATTCATGCGACTCGTGCGCAGCACATTCATCATCATCGTGCAGTCGTTCAAAGCAGCCTAGCAGTTCTGCGCGGCTGCGCAGGTTATGACTTCCTAACGAGGATTCTGGTAAGCAGCATCTATACAGTGGCAGGGCACCTTCCGAGCTCGTCTCTGCTACGGAGGCACTCAAAACCTCCCGCTGTGTCCAGGACTCGGCACGGCACCTCTCGGGTCATGAAAGTATTAAACTCACACAGGATGATGCTCTGCAGGCTTTATCGCGCTATTGAGAAGGGGGAAAGGAAGCGACTGTTGTCGCGCAGTTGATGCACATGTTGCCGTGCAAACAAAACACTGCAATTCCACGGCCTCGGTTCTGGAGGGTTGTAGAAGTAATCGCACCACCTTGGCTACAGGCGGCCATGCAAAACGGTAGACGCGCCAGATTCAAAACTTCAACACTGCAAGCTTTCGCGTAGGCCCGTAGCACTGGCATGGTCTGCGGCACACAAAGAGTTGGACCGCAGCACATCTCGATCAGGTCATCCTGTCGATGTCTTATTCGGGACCACACACCAAGGTCCGCCATAGGATCCCTGCCGACACACTCACCCAGCCACCCTCCCGGCCGCCGACCTACCCACACGACACACCCTCTTGAACAGCTGCATGTCGAAGTAACTTGAACCGCTGTCCGTAAACCAAAGAGCATGAATGGGGCACAAATGGGGGCTTGCACGTGCCTCAACTTGCATCCAAGTTAGTGCATGGTGTTGCTGGCGCGATGAAACATACAATGCTGTCACACGCAGTTTGCGCCGGGTAGAAAGCTCAACATGACAAGAAAGCAACCTTCCCCCATGCATCCCCAAGCCGCCCCCCCAGGGTAGGCTCAAACGAGTAAGACCTGTCTCTTTGCATCCACTCCCTGGCCTTCAGACCTTGAACCACCACTAGTCTCACTGATTGACAAACCAATGCGTCTCCTCGTGCACGAGCGTGGCTATCGGCGGCTCCTGCTTTGCCCACACAGCTTCAACAACTCGTTCGATGCATCTCCCCGCCTTGTGATAGAACTGAATCTCTATATTCTGTCCACATGATTCAAGAAGTTCAGCAAAATGGCGAAAGCTTTGCACAGACACACCGTTGATGCTGAGCACCTGAGAACGCATCGATTGCATTCGCGACTAGTGGCTCGCCTTTTAACGAACTTGACGCGCCGCCGGCCTCATCTCCTTGGTAGATGCCCAAATGACTCGCATCCACCATTACGACCACATCGCCTCAATGAAGTCGCCCGAAAGCCCTCTGACGTGCCAGGACACTGCAGAGAAAGCTTGATTCCGGGCTTCCGACTTTGGGAGCTTGGCCCAACAATGAGGTTCAGCTTGTGATCGGGGCTGGCCCGCCAAAGCTGCACCTTAAATCGTCCGGCCAGACGGCCAACAGGAATCGGAGGTGATACCTCCAAAATGCACCAAAGACCCACCAAAGGGTGACGCAAGCACAGGGTGCTCGGTTCTGTCATGTCTGCAGGGCCTTCAACAGAGGAAACGTGGTTGGAGCTTGGTCCTCTGCAGCTCTTCTGTGCATGGGATCAAGATCCGATACCCAATCTTACCGCAAGGATGCTCACTCCTTCTCTGTCATTGATCTCCCCGACGTCTGCGCCGGCTGCGACGTTTGGCCGAGCCTGGGTGCATTTCAATGCTTTCCTGCCAACACTTCTCGAAAACTTGTGCACAAGGAGCTTGTGTGCCCACTCAGCTTGGGGCTTCTGCGCTGCAGGAAGCTGTTGTGACTCCTACCATCAGCAGATGCCGTCCGAATTCGATTCGCCTCATGGGACGTGGGCAGCCTGCATTGAATCCAGCGCCGGATCCATACTTGGTCCCTCGAGCACCGTGCAGTTCTGCGCTTGCTTTGCTGTTTATGAACTTCTAGTACGAAACCGCCTGGCGGAAGGCTATGCTGGACAGCTTGTGTCGACGTTGAGCCCTGGCTGCTTGTTTGTTGTTATGTCTGGTGCTTTGTTGAGCCTTTGAACTGGCATGGTGCTGGCGGACGTGCTTTCATGTAGGCCGGGGCCGACTCGCATCTTCTCCTTGTCCTACTCGAATGCGGCCTGGCTGCGGCAAGAGCGCACAAGCCTGACTGGAGTCGCAACAGAGGTGATGCCCTGATGTTTAGGAAATGCCGATTCTCTCTGAGCTCAGCAAGCAGTTTTTGAGGAGCACATAGGCTTTGTGGTATGTGCAAGGTGAAACCGTGTCGAAATCTCTGGCCCGAGGACCACTGCTAGCTGACCACAAGCTGTACAAGGAGGCCACAGCACTGATAGCACTGGCATGCAAACAAAGGAGCTGAAACCCCCGGCATGCAAGACTAACCAAGCATAACAACGCAAGATCACGGTATCAAGAAAGCGGAAGGGGGGCTCGCTTCTCCACTGAATTCAAGCACTGAGCTGCTAGGCTGTGCTACGTTATCCTCATCAGTCTCGTCATCTTGTTTTCCAGGAGATGGGCCTTGCTACACCACAGGGCTAGTCTAATCTTCATCAACTCTCCTGTCTTCCAGCCTTCCACCGCCAACCAAGGCACTCTTCAGAGCCTGATCATCGTAAGTCGTGGGCCCAAGTCACATGAAGTCTTCCCAGACGCTGCAAACACTGCTACCCACTGCTTACAGCGGTCAGAGGTTTCCTCTCAGACCACTGTCGATCTGGCCTTCGGGTTGGCCCACTCCGAATCCAGGTAAGAGTCGTCCTCGTCGTCCTTGGATTCGCGGGGCGAGTTCATGAAAGGTCAGTCTGCCCCCCCCATCTGGCTCCTGGAGCTTCTTGGTCTCCTCCTGCTTTCGGTAGTAATGGGCCATCATCGCCTTTACATGAGATCTGTGCCATCCGCAGCAGTTGTGCTCCAATCTGTTGCTCCCGACTTCGCCTTGTGCGTGTTCTCGTCTATGCGCGGCTCCCGCACGGGAGCTCCAGAGGCTTTCGGAGCAAGCTTTGCGACGATCTTCGTCTTTTCCTGCGCGAATGATCGAGGGCACTCTCCGTTCCATGAGTCACTAGGCTGCCGGCATTCTTGCCAACATACTGCTCCAGCGTCTGGTCCATCCTGAAAGGCTTTGCGCGGAGTCATGAGATTTGCCTCCTGACGCTCTGAGGCAAGGTCCTGAGCTCCTTTCCAGCCCACCACATGTTAGTCTGGGCAGGCTCGAGCCTGGCAATCGAAGAACACTGAAAGTGTCTGCAAGATCTTCCTTCAAGTCGTAACGGGGAACTGGCACGTAAACTTGTCGGGAGGGAGGCATGACTTCTGGGACAAGGAACACTTGGCAGCAATAGACTAAAGCAGAACTCAATCTCTGGCTTTCATCACAAAGCTTCCGGAGACAGAGCTCGGCTGCCGGCACGCACTGCAACTCCGACGCTCCGTCAAGCTCCTCCCGGTCCTCGAGCTCTTGGCGTACAGGATCCTCAGCTGAGACTTGCTGAGACGATGTCTGCAACAGCTCTACCGTCGCTGCAACATGACAGTAACAGCCCGGACTTTTTTGACTTGGCATCTCCACTCCAAGGGAGTTCGATGTAACTTTGTACAGAGCTTGAGCCGTGAACGGCGCAGGCCTTGATGTCAGAAGCCGCAGGGCTCGTCATCAGCTTCACACGTCTTGACCACGCGCTGCTCACTCAGAACTTGCAGGGCATCATGAACCCCAGCCTGGCTGACCGGGAATCCGAATCTCAGCAGAGTTGGCTCCAACTCCTGCATCAGTACCTCATCGACTTGGTGCAGGTCGCAGTCCTTGCTGCTCAGCTCCTGCTGGAACAGATACCTCGCATCGGAAGTGAGCGCCGCACGGCGTAGCCTTCTAAAGGACTCGCACTCCTCCACCTTTTCTTCCTCATCCAAGGCAACTTTCACGGACTTGCTGAACGCCCCGCTGCGCTTCTTTGGTGCATGGCCGTGAGCAAACTCTGCGTTTCCAACGTGCTGCAGAACGCCAACGAGCAGCGGCAACAGATCCTTCTGCTCTGTAAGTTTCATGTCCTGCATAAGCGTAGAGCAACACCCGGAGAAGTCCTGCACTGACATCTGCTGCACGAGGTCATTCGATCTACCATTCGCCGTGCCACTCGGGGCGACGGGTTCCAACTGATGCCTGTCTCCAGCCTCTGCCGCATCGAAAGGGCTGCCTAGCAAGTCATCACCCGCCATCCTTTTGCACGTTGACGTCAAACAGCTACTGCAGCTTGAGCCATTGCTGAAAAACTCTGAATGACTGGCCCCCCAGAAGCGACATGCGACATGCATTGGATTCACTGCAGCTACCTGGGCCACCAACATAAATAGGCAAGCGATGGAAAGCAGGATACGCAATCCTGGGTGTCGTGCGTCGTAAGTGTGCTTGCGCAGCAGCTTCGTTCAACCAAGAGCATGGAACTACAGGAGTTGATGGCTAAAATGCTTTCACGGCACATGACGGCACCGCGCATGTTGTCAATCTGCGTCTGGCACACCTGCCAGTCTGCCCAGACAGCATCGCATCACAGTAGCATCTTCAGCATGAGTGTTTGCAGCTTTGCCTTCTTATCAACACACTTTCGCTGCTGCACCAGCTCGGAGGCCACCGCAGCCTCGTACAGCTAGCATGATCTGGCCAGGCTCTGCAGGCAGAGTTCTACGAATCACGAACAGATCTGCCCGCTTTCTTGGTGGTTCCTTTCCTTTTGGTTCGCTATCTGGGAGTCCTGCCGCGGCTTCCTCTGCTGTGCGGGTCAGCACGTCGGCCACCTGTGGTTCACGGATGTTGCATGCACTCCAAAGGCTACTCAAACTACTCCCATGCACCGTTGCACAATTCTACGACCCCGTACATCCGGAATAAGCAGCCTCGGGCGGGGGAGGAACTCCCGTGCGAAAGCCAGACTCATCCGGTCCTTAGATCGCTCGTCTTCCAGCTACGGTAAAGCTACTTTCAACACAGCGTACATGCTGTGGGCTTCCGACTAGTAGGCTGCCCATACGCATTCACGTCTAGCTCAGTGACTTTGCTGAGGTCCTGAGGCACATGAGCAAATGATGCGGCCCGCGACGGCAGGGCGAAAGTCGGCCCGCCTCGGAGATTCCTCGAGTTTCCTCCGGTCTCAGGGGCCCGTGCTTCGCCAGCTCCTGACGGAGCACCACCAGAGCACCAAAGCTCTCACACTATGTCATCACGATGTCTTGCGAAGAAATTCCAGCCTTGCATGCAAGGGAGAGCCTCTGGACTTTGAGCCTCTCACGTGCTAAGCTCGCATTGACATGATTTGCATCAGCTTCGACTTGCATACCGTGATCAGGACCTCATGTTGTGAAGCTCGCAGAGTTCTTTCAAGAGGTCTCCAACATTGGCCTGCCGGGTCTTGAGCTTCAGCCGCTCTATCACGGCATTGCTTCTCGAGTTCAACTGAAACTGGTGCCAGGAATCAGGTCCAGGTCCCTTGTGTGGACCGTCCCCGCTTTCCCATATATTGTAGACACATGTGAAAAGGCTGTCAGAATGCTAGATGTGCATCTGACATGCTCGCAGGTTTGACGGCTTCTTACAGTGTATCCATTGGCTGTAACATGCTGTAACCATTGTAAGAGCAAGCCAAACGCGGTCAGCACAGCAAGAGGTCAAACTCACATTCGTGGGCTTCACGGTTTTTTCAGTGTAGGTAGGGCTAGGCGTTGCAGAACACGCCCAATAAGCGGGCTGCCTTCACTGTTGTCTCGTACATGAACTCATTCTTCTTCTCCGATCTCTTTACGTCCAGAAGCACCATCCTCTCAGGGAAGCACATGTGACTGCGACTTCCTGCAGTCGAAGGCTGCCTCTGGAATCACCGAGCCCTGCAATTTTCACTTCGAGCCGGACTGCTGCAGCATAGTGAGGCTGATGCTGCATGTGGCTTCGCTCACTCGGACTTACCAACGAAAAGCTTGTTTCGCGATTTGAGCATCCGCCATCACATCACGTTTGTCAGAGACTTGACGGTGAGCTTTGACTTCTGCGGCCCTCAGGTCGTAGGTGTTCCTCAACTGCCGGCAGCAACGCATCTCGTCATGCTCCAGGACCGTTGGTCGAAGCAGAATGACAGGGAGCTCGTGAGGATGCCCAGATGTCAGATAGACCACGAGGTGTTTCCTTGATCCCGTGGAAAGAGCAAGGATGCAAACGACGTACATCTTGGCCTGAGCGTTCAGCGTCGATCAGTAGTCCAGCCGTTCGTACGTGTGTTTCCGGGCAGCATCTCGCCACCGCCGGTCTGGCCAGTAATCTCGTGTGCTCGTGATGCCTGCAAACTTCTGCATGCCATCTCGCACATACTGAACAAACTCGTTCCACCGTGCTTCATCGACCATGCCTTGAGCCGTGCGCCAGCGCATCAGGTTGCACTCTGCAGCAAGAAGTGTGAGCTCACGGGGAGCTTTTGAAGTTCTGACTGCTTGACGGCGCTTTAAGCTTCTGGTCCTTGTGGTTGTAGCTTTGGCGAGGACCGTCCAGTCTTCCATCTCCTTGAATCCACAATCGGGTGACGACACGATATCCAGCTCGGAAAAGATGCCAGCCTTTTGTGCCTCATGCAAATTCCAGAGCAGTAGGGGAGCACCTGGCTTCAGCGCCTGCGTGGCGGCAAAGAGAACCTCCTTCGAGAGAAGGCCGCTCTCTTGCAGCTGGGACAAGTCTTGATGATATGTCATCTGGTTGTGGTCCATGTACACAGCGTCGACAGAGCCAGGTGGAAGCTCATCTTTCAGCTGCTGAACGAGATCTTCACACTGACCGATGCGAACGTCGATCACGTCACTCAGCCCTGCCAGCTCCACGAAGTTCATGGCGAGGCACGCTACTTCTGGGTCCATCTCAAAGCTGATTACCCGAGAGTCCCTGCCGAGTTGCCGGACCATCTTTGTTGCTGAGTAGCCAAGGAAGGTCCCAAACTCCAAAGCCAAGAGCGGCCTCCCTTGACTCAGGCTTTTCCAAGCCTCTTCTAGCACCTCGCCCTTCTCGTCTGCAGCGCCGAACTTCAGCCAGGCTCGCTTACTGCTTCGCGAGAAGCTCTCGAGCGCAGCGGCCGCCGAGGCGGCATCGCCAGGTCTGGCCTTCGCCAGGGCATGATACAAGGCTCGGACATACTTGTGGGCCCGTTGGCCAGGTGAGGTTAAGCCTGGTGCTGCTGGGGATCCCTTAATGGAGCTCCCGAGTCTAGCAGCCAGGCGGTACGTGACAGGGGTCCAAAGGTCCCGGTCAGCCATGAGCTGCAAGATCTGCTCCGCGGCAGAATTCTGCTCTGCGGCCATGGCACGCAGTATTGCTGCATTAAGCACTGCAGCCTGCAGACCAGCAGCTTCGCAGTTTTCTGCAAGGCCACGTAGAAGCTCCGCTTGGCAGGAGGTATCCGCCTGTCGCAGCTTCTCCGCATACGCCTCCCTCCCGGCCTTGCCTTTCACTTTTTGCCACAAGGTCTCGGAGTCCTTAATCAACCCCAGCCTTGGCAGGGCCCAGAGCACTTGCCCCAAGCTGTAGCCAAAGGGAGGCTTCTTCTGTCGCAGCAGAGCCTCCGAGAGCTTCGAGGCCCAAGGGGGGGCGGACTCGTAGACATCGGGTGCCAACCTTGCAAGAGACCAAAGAGTCCTGGAGAGATCGAAGGTTCCCAGCCTGCCAACCTCTGCTCCAGCAAAGGCTTCCGAAAACAAGGAATGCACCCCCTCGAAAGCCCCCAAATTCAGAGTTGCCGCAGCATAAGTCAGATTTGCGAGCCTCGCTGCACCTATCCTCTGCACCCCGCGAGAGACGAGGAGATCGGACAAGTACTGGTTGAACTCGGAGTCCTCTAGCTGAAACTGGGCGTAAGATGTCACGGCCTCTGCCAAGATCGGCATTGACAAGTCCATCCAAGTCTTGCGCGGTAAGTCCCTTAAGCTGTTCAACATATCTGTGTGCAGTATCCTCATCTTGGCAAAAGCAGAGAGGCCGACAACAAGATCTGCTGCCACGGCAGCACTCACTGGCTGCTGCATCGAGAGAATGCTCTGTCGAATTTCCGCGGCACAGGCGGCAACTTCGGGATCCACGGTGACCTCCCTGGGACGCCGTCCTTGACGCAGAGTGGCTGCAAGCTGCTCGGCCTTTCTTGCGGCAAAGGCTAGCTGTTCCGCAGGATCCATCGTCTTGCTGCTGACCCCTTTTCGCAAGGGAGTCGCTTCAATGCCGCGCCGACGCACGAACCTTCTAACTCTTTGACATACTCGCTTCGGCTGACTGCAGAGGCTGAGCGCAGTCAGAACCGCAAAATTACGGTGCCCGGACGCTGCAAGGTTGCTAAAACTTGCATCAAGTTGGTGGCCAGCCCAGCTAGATGTCCATGCCCTCCCAAGCGAGGGACCGCGCAGTAGGCTCGAGCGGCTACAAGAGCACCAGTGTGCAGCCATGCTGGTGTCATTGAGCCGTCTCAGCAGCATGCACTCTGACTATCTGTGACTGCGCTGTGCTGACTGGCCGGCAGCCTATCTTCAGCCTGCATCTAGACAGTAAGGAGTACATCTCAGCGGAGAAGGGCCCTGTTCAAGTGCGAACAACGGACGTGAAGCCAAAACAGTCACCCCAAGGACAACTCTGCAAAATGCGGACCGCCTGAGATTCAAGACATAGAAACAGCTGGCGGTGAAGGGAATTCATCACGGCCTACTTTGCAAGCATGCTTATTTGTTGTATGCAGTTGCTGCCGCTTCTGAAGACACACTTTGCACGGTGGGAAGTATTGGAGCTCGCCAAACCCGTCTCGGTCAATTATTGGAGCCTGGCTTCAGGCAAGCACGAGAGCCTTTTGCCCGAGACTCCTGCACTCGCTGCTGTTGCGTCGCAGGCTCTTGCAGAACCTTTCTGACCACTTGGCCAAACCACCTTGTGTGGCGGCCCCGCACCAGCAAGACATAGCAAGACCGAGAGAGGACGGAGAACAGGGCTTCAACCGACGCGATGCATCAGCTGCTAGCTTCGAGTAGACAAGAAGATGCGACACGGGGACCAGCAGAAGATCTGTCCTCCGATCGATTGGCCTCGAATACTAAAGGCCGGCGAAAAAACCTACGACTGTGATCAGCAAGCATTCGGACTTGAGGTTGGTCCATCGGAGACGTCACAACCTGCTTGGGCATCGGTCCACACCCGCACTTCAACTCATTGACATTCGGGTGCATGGGAAGTCGAGATCTACATGGCAAGGGCATGCAAGCCTCGCTTGGGTCTGGCCGCTACTCTGAGGTCGTTCGTCAAAGCCATAAGCAAGAAATCCAGAAAGCGATGCAAAAGATCATCGAATCACTACCAGCCGAAGAAAGCACCAGCACCGCCAGCACCACTAGAGCCACCAGCACCAGCACGCCACGATTCCAATGCAGAATTAGTTAAGTGTCCTTTCGATGTTCTATACTTCACATCCGGGTCGTCCGAGCCTAACATGGTCTAACCGCCTAACCAAGCTCGGCTCCAAGCTCAGCTTCCATTAGCTTCCCATGTGGGCGATTGATCGTTTGGTAAGTTACTGATGTTGGTCGACTGGTCTAATCTGGAATTCTGAGCGGCAGCACGCAGAATAAGCAACCAGTCGTCCTGCCGAGTTATGCCTATAGGTCTCCAACGGCATTTACTCACACCCCTGAACCGTGCTTTGCTCCCTTCCTTTTGTACCCCCCTTACCTTCTATCCATTTGCCGGCCTTCTTCGTCGTCACTTGACTCGGATTCAGAGTCATCGGAGTCCATGTAATCGCTGCCCTCCTCATCATCCTCCTCGTCATTCGCAACTTCCCTGATCAGGCAGGAGCCCAGCGCTCCAGATGTTTGCCAAAACGGTCATGCGCGCCGCACATGATTCTTACGTCTTGGAAGCTGAAACGGGCACTTCCCTCTGCAAACAACAAAATCGCTGTCAAATTCCCGTACGATGGCGCAGATGGCACTTATCGTTTGCTGGAAGGTTTTTTCTGCTGCAGTGGGCAACAGCGCATACCTGTAGGTGATGCTGTGGATTGCTTGCGGCAGGTCCAGCCTCTCTGTGCCAAACGCATAGTAGTTGAAACAGGCCTGGCGAAGCTGCAACCTCAACCCATGGACACTTGGCAACAGGAAAGAAAGCCAGGCCTGACAAACATCGTATGCGACGGCGTGCAGAACCGTCTTGCGCCCGTTCTCGCAGGTCCAGACGTCAGCCGAAGCAGCCACCTCGCGGATGCTTGCTGCGCAAAACAACAACCTGCCGAGAGAGCTACGCAGCGACGTAGCGGCAGTGCCGAGCCTGAGAGTTGCAGATATCGCACATAATCGGGGGGCTGCGGAGCAAATGCTCGAGCTCCTTGGCTGGGACAGCATCAGCCGAAGCAGAGTCCTATGCACAAAAGCCAAGAGGCGCTGTCTGTCACCGGAATCGGTGTCTCCTGAAAGTGCCAGCAGGGGATGTGTTCAGGACTTCTGGAAGCTCAGTGCAGACCGTCCTCTTCCACGAAACTTCGAACGCGGTCCCGCACGCTGGTGCAGGTGAGCTTGCTGCCGCAAACACAACGAGGGGCATGGTCCTCCACAAGCGCTGGGGCAACTGCGTCTGCACTCGGTTTTGGAGCTGAAACCAACAGAAAGGAACGCTGTCGCTGGGAATTCTCACATGCTTAAGTTTGTCATGGGATCGAGGATGAGACATTTGAGCATCCTCCGCCGACCCGATTTTCCCTGCTGCATTTGGGACCATTGCAGCTCCTTGCACTGCTGAAACCTGGGAACTCAGCAGTGATGCTAAGAAAGTCACAATCATGGCCATGCAGTCGATGTCGAAAGCAGTGAGCCAAGCATGCTGAGTTCACCAACGAGACAGCAGCGGGCTGCGCAGGGGGAAGTCACAGCTACACTTGGGAAGGCATCTCACAGCAATCGCTTCTGGTCTCGCCAGGTTTACAACTAGAGCGGCAGAAGCACGACAGTTTCATTGACAATTAAGCCTCAACCGTCAATATACGACGAATACCACCCGGCTGACCGCTACGGTGCCCTGTACCCTTGGCTGAAACTGTGCCTAGCCGTGACCCTATCGCGGGCTGGCCAAGGATGTGGAATGCGACTACGACATACTGCCACTGACCTCACAGGACGCACACGTGTCAAGCACGCCCGTATGCTGAGTCCTCAGTCTCCATATCTTTGGAAGTCCTCGTACCAGGCTGACCCACCTGGAGTCAGACAGAATACCGCGGAGCAAACACGACAAGATGAAGAAAAAAACCTATATGCCTTGGCGCCATACGCCCGCAGCAACTTTATCTGCACTGGCTTGGCCTGCAGCCGGGAGCTCTCACTCGAATCACCCCTTGCAGTGGCAGAGTGCGTGCATGAGCCTGATCATAAAGATGGGTCCGCAAATCCTGCAGAAAAGCAGAAAGGCTTCCTGGGGGCTTCTTGGGCCTTGGATTCAATACCGTTTATTTTACTGAGAAAATGTCAGGCTTGACCTGGTTCTGGGAATGCTGGGAATATTGATCCGCAGCTTCGCAATACATACTGCTACCCTCAGCCGTGACCACTACTTTGCGAATGGCGGCGCTCCCTCATTCTTGCAGAAGTGCTTGAAGAGCCTGCAGGATATCATGAAAGCAGCTTTGATAGTATGCGTCGTGTCATCATGCTACAACTGACACTTGCACATGGGTCCACGGTCACCCTTACAGCATACATCTACCCCAGAAACGTGGTCCCTGCGAAGGAACCTTTGTCTGCAGATCGTCGGAACATTAGTTGGCAGCTGTTGGGGTCGAAGTCCACCTCGCCAGCTGTTGCGAACTTGATGACATGTAGACATGCTTCATGCGCGCCTGCATACAACATCGGCAGGAGGGGCACAATGCCATGCCTAAGCTGCACAACCAACTCTTGGCAGGATGACGGACACATGCATCCATACTTGCGATTGCCCCGTGACATCGCTTTAGGCCGAGCATCCGCAAGACGACATACTTGCCGCCAGCGATCTGTCCCAACCTCTTGAAGTTCAACGGCAAGTCGGACATAGCAGCCGCTGACAGGAGGGGCAGTAGGTAGGATCCCGGCATCGTGCACAGTAGGCAATCTTGCAGTTGCACGGAAGGGCAACCTCTGCGGCAAGATGAAGATCCGGTGCCACTTCGCACCAGCCAGTCTACCAACAAGCCCCTGGCCGCACCACCCCTGGCAGCACGCGGTGCTGTGACTTCTGAACAGAGCTGCACCACCGGTTATTAAACGTGGTTGTTTTTGGCGTGCCATCGGCCTGGACTCCAGTGATTCGAAGCAGATGTTGCACTCCGTGTCGCCATGGTCTGTCACAGACATGGCTCCACCTGAGCAGCACCGGGTCGCACGAATCTTTCGCATGGATACGAGATTTATCCAGACGGCATGAACAGAATAAGTTCGGCACAGTCGTCGTCGTTCAAACGGGTGCTTGCATGCGTCGGACTCTCCCGATCATCACGGGGACAATTGAACTAACGATTCTGAGGGTCAGGTGAGCTGTTTGTTTCGACTCAACAAGTACGGCTTCAGATGCTGCAAGTGATCGGCTGATCTTTAATTATCTCTGCATCTGCGCCGTCTGAACTTCTAGTGTTCGTTCCGCTAACTCTGCAGGCAATAAGAGGCTTAGCTGCTTGGCTTCGGCTGCGTGAGATGCGTGAGGCAACTGAACGACGGCCGGATGCCAGCACGTCTCATCTGCAAGCTGTCCCTCGTGTACCAGACACCCGTTGCTTGCCTGATTGATCGATCGTTTTTTTTTAAAGCTTCGGCGCACGAGCCGCTGGTATGAGGCTCTCTGCAGCTGACCTTGCACAGACAGAAAACCCGAAGAATGAAGGAAAGGACTTCAGGAGGCAAAGTTCCAGTGCAGGCTGGGAGCTTTGGCTTCAACCCTTAACGACAGCAACCGGCTTGAGCTTGATAGCCTTCTTGGAGATGCCGGCATCGTGGCCTGCGGGAGCGCCAGAAGCAGGCGCGGCTGAACGCCCGAGACCCTCGAGGCCGAGGCAAGTCTGCACCACCTGCGTCACGTCCTTGTAGCCTAAGCTGCGAATCGCAAAATCCAAAGCTGTAGAATGACAGCAAAGAGCAGACCAAGTCAAGGGGCTCTCTGGAGCCTCTTCCATGATGAGCTTTGGCGAGGCGACTCGAATCGAGATGCCCATGTCCTGCAGAGGAGATTCGGACAGCCAAACTAGTCATGATCAACCCAATCTCCTCTAGTCTCTTCAGGACGTCACCATAGTCCAGATTATTCCGCGACTTGTTCCTGCCTGAGCTCTCGCTCTCTCTCGATAAACACGCTGCACATGTCTGACAGCATAGGGCTCGCAAAGATGCCAGCACAGGACTTCTGACTTGGGCCGATGCTCAAAGCGCGCCCAGCTCCGTGGCAGGTGCTGCCAAACGTTTCTCTCATGCCTCTGCGACATCAGGCAGCTCTTGGCTTTTTGAAGCCACGGACACGGCACTCCGTTTTTATCCCCTGGCTGTTGGATCATGGACGCCTTTGTCGGTACCAGTCAGCACGTACGAGCAGGTGCCCATGGTGCCTCTCGAGATCCACAGGGTGCGAAGCTCTGCAGCACGGCTTTCGGCAGGTCAGACAGTTGTCGTCCAATTTTCATGCGGTGAGTCCAGCCTCCGACGATGACGGGCTGGCCGGTCAACTGATAATCCACAGGAATCAGCGGGTGGTGCGGCCTGGGTGGGCAGTGCTCCTGGACTTGTCATCCATGTATCGTGGAGACTGAGGAGGAAGCGGAAAGGCTCGGGTGGAGCCTTTTCTGTGCACCAGCAGCTGCTTGCACTGGCCATCTACCTTGCAAGAACATCAAGCCTGGAGCCCTGAAAGCTGAGAAACATATCCTTCAAACGCAGCTGAAAGGATGGGAGAAGCTCTTTATCTGTGGCAGGAACGCCCATCTTAGATCTCCGGAGCTCGGACGAACCTGGTCCTAAAGAAGCAACATGAATTGTCGAAACAGCTGCTGCCAATTAGCCAGCCCTCGGACTGTGGCCAAGTCACGAAATGTTCTTCCACCTTGGCGATGTTGTGGGAGACATCCTCGGTGCGGTCTTGAGCCATGCTTGTTCGGAGAAAGAGCCTTCGCTGTGACGACTGTCCCTTGCATAAGGCGAATCAAGGCTCGTAAATAACGTGCATATCCAGATCTTCAGGAGACTGATTGAAGACCTAGGCCAGGGTCGATCCACTCGGAGCTGAAGGGTCTTACCGCATGTCTCTATGCGAGCCTTGGCGAAAGCCTGGCGCGTCAGGAACGTCATCGAAGAACGGTTTACCCAGGCGTAGTTGGCAGCTGCAGACATGCCCTGGCAGTGGCCGGAGACATCCCCAAACGCGCGAAACAGAACCCTTAACCACCTGTGAACACGGCACTTAGTTCAACGTGCCTTCAAATAGTTCTGGCCCTCGTCCTTGATGCAGCACTAACCGTTGAGTCTTTCGAGGATGCGGCATGTGTGTGGAACTCCCCTGAGCTTTGCGCAGACTGTATTCGGGCACATGCCAACTGACGGTCATTGGTGCGGATGTTGTCCCGCGTCCTCTTCTAAAGCACGATGGGATGCTAAGACATGGCAAATGGCATGCTAAGGTTCGCGCATCGCCCGCTCCATGTCCACCAAGGCATCGGTGGCAACCTGTTTTCTTCCGTAGATGGCTCCAAGACTAAGCGGAAAGCAAAATGCCTGATGTCCCAGTCCACGGCTGCCAGAATGGATCATGACCTAGGTGCTGAAGCCCTCATCAACTCCACGAGCACGGAACAGGCTCAAGTGAGCTCCGAACACATACCTGTCCCTTTTGGTCAATGCCCATCTTCTTGGCGACGAACTCGTCGTAGATTTCATCAACCACCTAGCACGAGATGATTCAAGCGGAAGCCTGGCCAATGAGCCCATGTGGGGCCACCTGGATCTCGGCGTAGTGGTTCCCTGCGCCGAGTGTGCCTAGCTGAGGCAGCCCACGCCTCGCAGGCTTTCGAAACTCCTGCGAGAAAGTGACGACTGAAATCAGCGCTCAGCCGCGGGCTTCTTTGCTCGGCTGGAAACCTTCCCAGGATCGGCGTTCAACATGCGGCCATACCTTCCGCACAAAGGGTTCGTAGCTCCCAGTGGCAGAAGCCTCCCTTGCTCCTTGCTCCGACCAGACTTGGGCAGCGGCTCCTCGCAATGTTCCTTGTCCTCGGGCCAAGCGTAGCCTGCGTTCTGCTTGGGCACAGACAGCCCTCGGTGCTCTACAAGACTTGCAACTTTGTGAAACCATGCCTTCTCGAAGAGAGAAATCAATGCCAAGCTGTAGTGCCTCTGAAACGACGTAGAGATTCGAGCCACTTGCCAAACCTACCTGCTCTACTCGCACGAATGGGCCTCCTCCAGATCTTGCTCTTTCGTAGGAATGATACCCATCGAACCGACACCTGCAGAGTCACAGCCCGTTTATTGTGATGACACCGTCAGCATGCTGAGGATCTGGCCGACAGGAATGTGATCGAAGAGCGACTGAGCCAGAGTCTCCTGGCATCCCCATTCAAAGGATGACTAGACTGCAGGGCTCGGATTTAGATCGGTGCACACATCACTTGCCTTCACCGGCTGCACATCCGAATAGAGGAGGTTCGTGCGCACGAGCCTCACACCGCCTGGAAATGGTTCGAGCTGCGCCGCCTTCTGGACTCCGACTGTGACTGTGTTGGAGCTTAGGACCGGACAGTTGATATCGAACCCAACACCGCCAGGAGAAACAACAGCTTCTGGAAGACCTGGACTCCCCGGCAAGCGCCGCACGCAAGGGCACTTGGCCTGGTGTACCCACTTCACTCCGCCATAGAAGGTCCAGACCCATGTCAAACGCAGCGACGTTTCCGATCGCAAAGCCGTATCCACTGTGAATGTCCTGAAAATTCTGCAGGACTGTCTGAGAGACAGCCTCACTTGCTTGAGCCAAGTTGCAGGGAGGCCAATGGAATACTTGACAATGCCAGGCCTCGCTTTGCATCGTGATTGGAGGCCGCAGGTCACTGCCAGCAGTCGCACGAGGCACTGGCAAAGCCGCCACGTTCCCAATCTGCTTCACAGCTGGCAGAAATCCTCCCGCATTGTGGGACTGCCTGCAACGTTGTGCAATCTAGCAGCCGGCACCGCTCTGCCAACTACAGTAGCAGAGACCTCTGGAATAACATGCTCATCGCTTGCCTGCTGAAGCTGCGCAGCTCATCGATCATTAAGCGCTCAAGCCTTCATGAGTGCAAGGCAAACTGTGACCCTACATAGCCTTGGCATTTGCTCACATACTCAATATTCCGTCCAACACTCTATATCGCTTAGGAACCACAATCCATGGCAACCCTTAGCCAAACAGCTCCGTTATGCTCCGGTGCTGCACAAACCACACACTTGGCCCTCGCAACGACAAGTATCTTGAACCAAGCAGCTGGTCGTTGACATAGAACTTGCCAGGCACATTCCTCATTTGGCACCGCAGGATCAAGCAGGGCTTCTCGGGGCGAAGCTCGCTATTCCGTACACGTACAAACGCTTGCTGTCTCACCAATACAGTATGGGCTCCAGCAGCGAGGCGCGCGTCACTTTCTACATTTCGGTGTGGCCGAGCGTCATACCAGTCACAAAGCCTGGCCTGATTGAGTAGCAAGTAGTGTCCTCCCGCTTGAGGAAGCCCATCCTTCGTGCACTCCACACCGAGTGCAGCGCTGCACATAACTTGTCTTCTGTGCGGGACGAGCTTCTCATCGTTGAAGCTGCGCTTAATCTCAGCCATGCCGCAAGCCCTTAGATTCGATTTCTGATGCATCCCAAGAGCGGATCGGAGTAGATCAGCTGAGACACACCGAAGTGCTGGGATTTCCTCAAGTTTCGCTCACTCGGCGCTCGGCCCTTCCCCTTTTGACTGTGGGGTTATCAACTAACTGCTGCTGGGCATGAAGGCCAAATGACACAGCTAGCCGCCTTACGCTGGAGTGTGGACGCTCGCTCTTCTGCCGTGCTGGGTGGGTCCAGGATGGCTGAACATGTGTAGGACGTGTCGTCGGGCCATGGGAAAAAACACGCTAAGCTGCAGTGAGGCGCATTGTCAATACCAGAAGCACGGTCAGGAGCAGGAGTCAGAAGGCTCAGGCACTCTGACGATTGCTTTCTATCCAAGCCGACCGGAGCTTCCGATCTCTTGGTTGGGTCTAGGTCTATGTACAGGCTGAATCGATTCCGGTAGTCGGGGTGAGACTCCAGAGTGGCATCAAAGCCCACTCTCTGGCATTAACATTGGCAGCTGGACAGCTGCAAAAGGCACGAACATTGACCTGCTTTGAAGTTGTCTTTTGTGACGGGAAATACTTATGAGAATATGTCTTGGTCGTACTTGTTTATAAGATGCATGTGTCAAAGCGCCAAGGTGTGGACAATGCGCGGTGCGTCTGCGCTACGACCTGAATTGACCACTCAGGTTGAGCTCGGAAAGCCTCATTAGGCGCAAGAGACAGCATGCGACATCCGCAGTTAGATGCCTCAAACATCAGACCATCCCGGCACGCCCCAGTCTGTGAGATCATTTGCATGTCGATGGCAAATCTGAGTATCGGGCAAGGAAGCTCTGCCCATTTCGGGCTGCGTCCTCTCCTAGCACGCTCGCATTCGTAAGACACTTGGTGCAGCTGACAGATCTTATTCCCCGACCCTCCAGCTGCATGCTGTACCGGCAACGTGACAGGATGCACTCTAATAGTCAGGTGTTATTGCAGAACTCATGCACAAGAAGCTACAAAGACGACACCTGCCGCGCTTGGCGTAAGCTTGGACTTGCCTGAAGCGGGTCGAACCAAGTGCGGTGGTATCTCTGTGTAAACGTCTTTACTCGGTACTGATCCTGGCCTCCACAGAAATGACGCTTTTGCCGCCAGCCTGGAGATAGAGTTCGTCAACAGCTCGTCGCTCATCGGGCAGAAGTCAACACTCAACCCCTCGTGCTACCGAGTTGCGGATCGGCCTGTTCCAGCGACCGTTGCAACTCAACACTCACCCGACGAAAATTAAGGCCAGGGAGCCTTGCAAAGATCCCACTTCAGCTTGCAGTTCACGCAGGCGTCCTTGCAAGCCTGGGATCTGTGGTCTACCATGAGCCGCCGAGCCATTACTTGGCCCCGGACCTTCTGTGACTTCGGCGGCTTTGGCCTTCTGCTTTTGCAACTCGGCGTACGTGGCCTCTCGACAGATCACAAAGCAACTCCTCTCTCGACGATTTGCGCATTTGCGGCCTTGTACTGGCTCTGAAAGTACTCAGATGCGGTCCGGATACTTTCCATCTGATCCTGCCAAGACCAGCCGGGAGTGGTGCCAAGAGCAGGGTCGAGGCGGATTTCCTTCAGATCCTTCTTCTCAAGCTCCATCTTCTTGAGCTCTTGAGCCTGCTTTTCCGAGTTCTGCCTCGTTTGCGATATTTGCATTGTCCTTCAATGTGCATAAGCGGCTTGGCTGCCGAAGACACTGAGTCTGAGACTGTAGGGTCTTGACGCCTCAGAGCAGCTGCATTCCAATGCCGTCACGCACACGTGTGGTAGCAAGCGCCGGGAACGCTCTGCTTCGCGATTCGCTTTGCAGTATGCCAGGGTCGACGGATTGCAACACAGCTCTGAGAAGACGGCGTATTTCCAGGGCCTGTCTTTCGCCACCTTGACTGGAGGCCTCACGATTGCGAGCACATCAGCCAGCGAGTCCGATACGGGGCCATATGTGCCAAGAGCGCCGCAGCATTTTGCAGATGTCCAACAGCCTTACGAACGCGCAGGCTTGACAGGGATATTTCAATTCGACAACGTCTGTGCTGAAAACTTGGCAAGCACGTCGCTTAGCAAGCAATGAAGCAAACCAGAAAAAGAAGTTTGAGGCAGCAAACAAGGCATAGGGCGGGTTCAACCGAGATTTCACGGCGTGATGGAGCACAACATCAAAATCGAACCCTCTGCAGGAATCGGTAGCATAGATAGAGAATCAGTCCTAAGAGCAGAACTGACGATAACGTTGCCAGACAAGTTGAAAACACGTCTTCCATGACACATTAATGTCATGTTAACTGCAACTTGAGAATATGGAAAGAGACACTTCAAACAAGCCTTTGGAGCACACTGTACGCTCCCAGCACAGCGCTCTGACCGAGTCCCGAACGGACTCGTACTCTCTCGAAGTCCGCTTCGCCTGTGGCAACCGAACGGCACTGGTGCTTGCTGGTTTGTACGGCAACCCGATCGGCCCATCATGTCATGGGCCTGGTCCACCTGCTTTTGTAGTCTCTGAGCCTCTGCCTTCCACCTCAGAGCTAGTGGATTCTGCGACTCTGTAACATCTATCGTGCCCCCCACCTCTGGAGCTCTTCAAGAGGCGCACGGCTCGAGCCAATGTTGTCAAGGGCCTCGTGGAGTGAGCATTGCAGAGAGGCCTACGATGCACTGCCAGGCCTGCTTCAGACCATGCAGCTCCCGGTCTTTGGCCTGTAGATCTCTGAGTAACCTGGCAGACTGCATCTTCTCTCCGAGCTGCCGTAGACGGGAAGGCCACTTCAGTTTCACGGCCTGTCTTTCTCCTCTCTCCAGTTAGCCTGGGTTTCCTTCAGAGCCGACAGCCGCCGGGAGGAGCACACGTCTTTGCCAGACTGGCCGGAGTCCTGCAAGACGAAGTCCTTGCGGCTCCGCTCCAGCTCTTCCAGTCGCTCCTGCAATAGTCTTCGACTCTGGGTTTGAGCTCATCTTTGAAGCTGAACGAACCATTCGATTCTTGCGCTGGACTTCCCGAGCTTCGGACCCAAAATCCATGCTTCAGGGATCGGCAACTTTAAAGGATGTCAGTGGCTTCTCAACCCTGTTGGCAGTTCTGGCAGCTCCTTCTCAGCGGTGAAGCTGACTGTGGCCTGCTGTGCTTCTGACCGCCAGAGGGCAGCCTCTCCTCCGAGAACTGTCAGCGCGCAGTGACACTCTGGAGTCGGAGCAGTGGGGCGGAGCCTTGCGTGTCTTGCAAACTTCTGCTTAGCCTTTCGACCTCTCCTCGGAGCTCCTCGCTAAGGAAGAGGGGAAGATAAGGAGTCAGGCAGAGCTCCCGATCGCAGGTTACCAGGCCTGGGTCCGCTTCCGCTCGTTGCTCAGCTCCTCCCTGTGCGTGCGGTGAATGTCCTCCAACTGGGCGGAGAGCAAACCAACCTGCCAAGGCGAGGCGAATGCGGAAAAACCTGGCAAGGAGGAAACCGTGCGCGAGAAAAAAAAACACAAAAAACATACTAGGCTGGGGCCTTCTCCAGGTACTCGCTTGCTTCCGACGCCCGCGCTGCTTCTTGTTGCTGGCAACTGCTAAGGCTCGCCTTGAGCGTTCCGATGGTGCTGCGGAGCTTCCGGATTTCCTCCTTCCCAGCAGTTCGGGTGTCGAAAGTCAAGAAACCCCTTGCTTTCTGAGGCTCAGGTCCTGCAGCTGCTGCATCTGCTGGCTGGCCTGCATCCAAGAGGGGGGACTCGGACACGGGGTCCTTCTTAGAAGTCGGAGGAAGGTCGCCTCCCCATCCTCGAGAGGCTTGATTTCCTCTTCTCCCGGCTTCACCACGAGTGCTTCCTTGAACTGCTGCTGCAGCTGTTCCATGATTTTCCGCTGGTTCATGATGGTTTTCCTCAGCGGGAAATCCTGCCGAATGCACGCCACGTCTCACAAGTCAAGCAAATCTAGTTGAAAGTCCTCCTCATCCGGAAGACCTTGTAGCGAGGACTTGCCATTCGTCACCAGTTGGCCCTTCAAAGGCATGCCCTCTGCATGTCGCAGCGAGCTGCTGAGTGGGTGCGAAGGATCAATACCTTCGGGCACGGTGAGGGTGCTTGAAGCAGCTGCTACTTTCTTTCTCGAGAGTGCCTCCTTCCCGTGCACCTCCCTCGAGTCTTGCCATGAGTTCCGACCGCAACCTGATGACAGGGCCGTGCTAGACCGCGGCCCTGCAACTTTAAACAAACGAAAACTGAAGTGCCCTGAAGTGCCCGAGGTCTTGGGCCCAGGCGAGTCCAGAGCGCCTCCTCCGCCGAGGTTGAGCGCCGCATTTCGGATGCTGGCATCCAAATTCACAGTGCCGAGGCCTAAGTTTCGAGCTCTCGGCTTTGGGTGCGATGTGAAATCAGCTGAGAACATGGGTGGACAAGAAGCATAAATACAAGCTGTTGCTTGCGCTATGTCACGCGAAGGGCATCCATTCAGGCGGGAGGCCCGTCTTTGGCGATGCTTCCAGCTTTCGCATGCTCAACTCCAGATCCCCTGCGAAAGTGTTCGAAGGCGGAGTTTCATCTTTCGTCTCGTTCCGCTGTCCCTCAGGGAGCGCTCCCTGCTTGGACATCGGGGAACGCTCCCCATCTGCGGACAACACTCGCACATTGGCCGGGTCTGCAAAGAACTCCGGCTCCGCGGCCGCTGGCTTTGCCGCCGCGGCTGCCTGGGCCTGGGCTGCGGCCTCAGCCGCCTGGGCAGCGGCCGCCTGAGCAGCAGCCGACTGGGCTGCAGACGCTTGCATCGCCGCCGCCTCGGCGGCTGCAGCTTCGGCCGCCGCTGCTGCCTCGGCGGCGGCCGCCTCGGCCGCGGCCTGGCGCTTCAGCTGCTCCAGCTGCGCCAGTGCCCAAACTGTTCGTAGAGCTGACTGGATCTCGATGGAGGCTTCCTTCTGCCTCTGAAGACGTGCCTTGGCCAGCACTGCCTTCATGGAGGCTTGGACGTCCAGTGCTGCTGTTCGAATCCTCTGGAAGCTGCGGACCTTGATGACTGTGCGAGCAGCCGCCTGGAACTGGAGTGCTGCACTTCGCCATACGCGGAACCTCCGTCTGTCGGCAAAACCTCGCCAGCATCGTTGAATTGTTTGCACCTGTCGTTTGGCAGACTCCACGATCATCTGCTCCATGCGTCTCTCAAGGTCTTCCTTCATGAAGACACGCGTCTGGCCCATCTGCCACGACTTCTCCTCTAAAGCAACACCTTGTTTGCCTAGTCGCTCTTCGACCTCTGCCACAAGACGCTGACACAGGCTTCTGTAGTCAGGGTCAGCCCCTGTGGCTACCAAGTGCGGTGCCAGGATCCGGAATCTAGAGAAAAACTCCTTAAACGGCCTGCGCACCGCATAGCCTGCTCTGCGAATGCGAATCGACTCCAGCATGCCCGCGCATCTCAGCTGCCTCAGTACATCCAGGGAGTCCAGTTCGTTTGGCTGCTTAAGAGCATTCGGCTTGATGCACCTGACATAGCGAGGGTTCGTCTTGTTGAGATCCTCGACAAGCCGATCGAGCTGCTCCCGAAACATCATGCTGACAGTCACATTCTGCCGCTCTCGGCGCTGGTCGTCGGTACCAGTGCGTGTACTTTGACGACGCAGTGGCCGCGCAGCACTTGCAGCTGGCTTGGTTTCAGGTGAGAAGCGAGGGTCGGTGAAGAGTTTCTTCACCATTTCCAGCTTCGACTCTTTGAACAAGGTCACCACATCGGCATGAAGCTTGTCCGTGTTCTTCTCAAGGAATGTGTCCACACTGTAGGTTACGTCCCCCGCATAATGAGAAATCTTGAACTCCGTTGTCGCAAACCTTGATGCCTTTGAGATGACATTGGAGTTCTTGTAAGAGTTCTGGATCTTGGAAAGAAGCGTGGCATCGGTGGCTGAGCGCATTAAACACTCTGAATCTATAAGGCAGAAGAGCCCGAGTGGTTTGCGCTCCAGGGTGTCAATAATGTGCTGGTTGTTCTGGTACTGTATATGATCCCATGTGATTCCTTCGGAGGTGTACAACCGCTGCTCAAGGGTAAACATGTGCATGTTGAAATGCTGCTGGAGCTTCTCGTTAGCAAAGTTGATGCAAAGCTGTTCGAACGAATTCCTGACAGCGCAGTCGCAAATCGTCACGAAAGCGGAACAACACTCCAGGAACATCTTGAAAGATAACCTCTTGCTGTATGCAGATGGGACGCCAGTCAAACACTTCAAACCCATAAATGTCCAGCAAGCCAATCTTACGGATGTCTTTCTGCGATCCTTTGTTGCAAATGCTCTCGTTGATGCGCCAGACAAGCCAGTCGAACAAGCGAGCGTAGATCACCTTTGCCATTGAGTGCCGAGTAAACGATGCTGACGCCGCATCTTGCCTCAGCAACCGGGGTTGCTCGAGCTGAAGTAAAGTCGTGCTCGCACTTCTTTGGCAAGGTGCGGCATTTTGATGATCTTCCTTGTCAGTGGGTCCTAACTGAAGGCAATCACATGATGTTTTGACAAGAGACTCTGAGCTCTGGGCAACCCTCAAGATAGCACGAAAACATCCCAACAGGTGGCAGTCCTCCAAGGTCTTGTGCTCCAAGACATCTTGCATCTGCTCTATAGGGAGGCCCAGCAACTCACATGCCAAAGAAACAGATCTGTCCTGCAAGTTTTTGCGCGGCCAACCACAATAACTGCAAGGTTACAACACACCCTCGGAAGCTATGTGCCGCATCTTCAAAGAAAATGCAGCTGAGGTTTAGCTGATGCGGCATGGATTAGCTGAGTAGCTTGGCTTCAAGCCCCATGCAGGCAAGCATCATCTGCCACAGAGATCCCATCCTGCCCTTCTCGGACGCAATGCGTAAACTGGGCTTCCCCAAGATGGAGCACAGCGGCAATAATTTTGAAGATGGTGTCGCGCTCCTCTTTGGAGAAGCCGAGGCTGACCATGCACTCCAGGACACTGGCGAACTCTGCGGCATCATCCACGCCCGGAATAGACAAGCAAACCTTGCTGTACTCAAAGTCGTCGGCTGCATGGAGCTGTAGCCCTTCCGGGAGATCTTCACCCTGCCGACAAGGCCGAGAGCTGGTTTCGGCGGTCGAGAGGTCACTCTCCCGGGGAGTCTACACCATCTCAAAGAAATCCAAGAGCTAGCTTACGAGTAGCTATGAGAAGCTACCTTACGCCGAAACACGGCTCGAAGCGTACGGCATTCAATGAGTAAAGACAGTGGCCTTCCGAGAAGCAGCGGCGCACAGCTGGTAGAATATGTGATAATTGCGTTCCTCACGACGGCAAGAACAGGTGCAGTCATCACTCAGCGGTGCTATTTCTCTGGCAACACACGTAAACAAACGAGGCACGGTGCACTTTGTGTCAAGCGGCTGCCAGCACCATAAATATGTTGCAGACTATTTGTTTGAGGGCCGATACTTCCGAAAAAAAACTGTGACACCTGGCAGTTCAACCTGCGCTGCTATGTCAATCCCCGGTCATCCCGGTCCTCGGGCTGTTGCGTTACGATGCGGCACTTCTCCAACAAGTAGTTAGAAATCCTCAGAGCGGCTTCGCGCTGCAAGAATACTCGCCGGAATCAAATCCTCACATTGGTCAAGATTCTGCGCGCTCAGCAGTTTGCCGCCTGAGTCGAACTCCACCTCTACGAACTTGCCAAATCTGGAGGAGTTGTCGTTCCTCACCTGAGATCTAAAGCATGCTAGCACACTGAACCTGCAATCGTGTTCCAAACCTCCACATTTCTGAGTGCCGCAACCGTCTTGGCATTGCCAAACGCTTCCAAGACCGGATTGGCATCGAGGACTTGTGACTCGACTGAACGGGTTCTTTCTCCTGCATTGCTGGGCGCATCAGAGGCTCACTGCAAAATCCTGCTCGTCGGATCAGAGAGACTTGTAACTGGGCTACAGATTCAAGTCCTGTGTCATGCGGCCTTGAAGACTGCAGCTCGGCCAAATATGCGAGCATGCGCTTCGTCGCCTCTGTCTTGCCTGCTCCACTTTCACCTGCCAAGCAAAAAAAAACCGGTCAACTCATTCCACCCTTTTCGTGGGTAAGTGCGCGTGCTGCAAGCAGGCAATGATGTTGTGTAATGTTGAACTCAGTGCGGTTTAGCGGTTCTCAACCTGTGTGATTGCAGCCAGCTTCTCGTTCCAAGTCCCAAACAGTGGCTACATTGGAGTCTGGTTGAGCAACCGGCCCAGTCGGGCACGAGCTGAGGATGCCTCAGCACTTAAATCCCCCCATGACATACTTGTGCTTGCGGCGGTGGCTTTGGCGCTGGTTGCCGATGTGCTGTACCATCACTTCAGGTCTAACAGGTCCCATGCTTCGCTGTGCACGTAATATGCTCGTAAATCGATCCGGCCGGCAGAAGCCCGAGAAGCAGCCGCGTATTGTCAAAATGATCTTGCCACTGGCCTGAGATGATAATGGATTGGCTGGCCTTTTCCTGGAGCATTGCCTTGGATTTTCACTCGCAAGCCCAAATCTTTGAGCTGCCTGGAAGCCTCAGAACCCTCTGCGAATTGCAGCGATTCAGCTGAGATACACGATATGCTGCATCAGCAACGGAGTAGAGGTGAACAGGCAGTCCACCTCCTGCTACCTCCCGCAGGGAATCTGTCATGCTAGAAGAACTGGCTGGTCCCAATGAAAAAACAATGAGAATACTACTACGACTAAGGCTGCGACTACGACTACCACGACTACCACGACGGCGACTGCTGCAACTACTACTGCTACTGCTGCTCCTACTGCTGCTACTACTGCTGCTACTACTACTGCTGCTACTACTACTGCTGCTACTACTACTACCACCACCACCACCACTTTACGACCACTACCAATACCACCGCTACCACTACCACTACCGCTACCACTAACACTACCACTACGACGACGACGACGACTGCTGTGACAATAAATAACAATAGTAGCAATAACAACAGTGACAACGATAGCTCTAATGACAACAATGATGACAATAAGTCATACAGACAAGTGAGGTTGATAATGTACCTGAGAACAACTCTCGTCAGGCACCTGGCTGGGAGCTTTGGCAGCATAGCGCTTGTACTCGCGCATACGTTCCACGCTGTAAAGGCCCGGAATGTTCTGATAGGGGTTCACAGAGATCAGGATGGGTGTCCCGATGCCCGTGTAAATCTTGTCCTCACCAGATACGGTGCAGATGGAATATTTGGAAAAGTTTGCACGGAGATTAATCAATCGTTCTGCCATAAGACCGGACATGTTGTCGAAATGCTTGTTGACCGATGCGAACCGAACACAGCCCTGCTCTGTGGAGACATGTCACATGTCCATTCAGGGTCCTCCTCATATCGCACGCGGATGTTGTGGAGGAGAGCCTTGGCCGGCTGTGTGAGGCTTCTTTTTCAGGTCCGTATCGTTGCTGCTAAAGTCTGGGTCTGGGCTCAAGGCGGGTTCGTTAAAGTCGCCCAACGTCAACAGATCGTCCACACCCGTCAAGCAGGCTGGGTCCACTGCCAGGGCCTCCGCCTTGGGAACCTATTGAAACGGTCTTGGCCAAGAATCTGCAGCAAATGGGCCCCGGCGAAAGAATGCCTGCCTGGAACTTCTTGCCCTCCGCATCAACAACCAGCAGATTCTCCCCTGCATCCGCGTTGTCATCCACCTGCCCAGGCCTGCGAGCGGCACCGGTGGCACTGCGTGGTGCCCTAAACGCGGCACAGCCTGTATCCGTGCGTAGGGTGGTTGGGAATCCAGACTTTGCGAGCTTCCTTCACGATCAGCTCCATTGCTTCTCAGCACATGCGCAGGTGCATTTTGAGCCAGGAGCTCACAATCCTTAAATCTGTGACTCGCATCATCCTTCGTGCACTGTCTCCAACAGCCGTCTGGCTCCCAGAATGTACTCGAATGCTGGCGGACTTGCATACAAGCTCAATTGAGTCTTCTAGCTCCTGTCGCTGCTTCATGTTGAACAAGTTACTAGGACACCTCTGCAGCTGAAGACATCAAGACTGCGCACCACTTGTGCAGCACATTCAATGCAACACTGCAGGATGTCCCTGCGTGCTTCGTCCAAGTTTTTCTTTTTCGCTTGCTCAAGCGCTGGCTGGTGCTGCGTGTAGCAAGCGTGCTAGACTTTACTAAGCTGCTAGTTTTCAGAGGGCCCCGTCGTCTGGACTCTGCCACATGCAACGTAATTCACTTCAAAAGCAAGCCAAAAGAGGCCTCACAAGCTAGCCACGACCCGTTGCCGGCCATGTGTTAGTACAAGTGTGGCCGGCTCGTACGCACATGATTACACATCTATGTACATAGCAGGGCCCAGCGCAAAGGAGTTTGCCTGCCTTCGGCAGCAAACGCTACCAGTATAGTGACCGCCCACACGGCTCACAAACGTCCCGTCTCTAAAGCACCTGAGGTTTCACGACAGCAGCGCAGGCTTCGGCTTCAAAAGGCTGTGTAGCAGGTCTTTGCAGTACAGTGCAGCTTTGAGGTGCTGACCACACCATTTAGCCCAGAAGTAACTCTGACAGGCTGGCAGTTGTTCCAGGCGACAGCTGCAGGCCTTGCAGAACCCAAATCGCATGAACAAAAAACGAAGCTACAGCTACGAAGAAGTTCACTTCTGCACCAACTGCTGCGCTGTTTCTAGATGCTCGCCACGCGGCGCAACTCGTCAGCCGTCGGCGATGCTCCACCACAGCTCGATTCCAGGCATAACTCCTGCGCAGCTCATGCAACTAGGACAATTTTGCATAGTGTTCCTGCATCTCAGCTTCTGTCGAAGGACGAGGCAGAGATGAAGCAAGCATGTAATGGAGACATCGGGCCTGAAAACGGTCTTGTACCAGAATCCAACAGCGCGCCATTGCCCAGTCAATCCTCAGCGCGCAGCAAGCACGTCTCTTTTCTGCAAGTTTTCAACGTCCGAACACTTCTATCCCTGAAGCGGCGTGAGATACCTGACAGAAGCAAATCTGTGCCCCTACAATACGTTTCTTAATCTAGTCCTTGAGCGGCCACTGCATCTCAGCAGTGCTCAGCAGTGTTTTGCAGATGAGACTCTCCAAGTGGTAGGTTAAAACATACTCACGAAGATCGTTCTCCGATGGCCGGGCGCGCAGCGTACCATCTCCCAGGCTCCAAGTGTGTTGACGGTATGCCCATGACGACCGTGTGGACACAACCTTGCGACTGAAGGATGGTTTAAAAAACGAGACGGAAGTGGACAACAGACGCATGCACCTCGCGGACGGATGCCCGAATGTTGTAGTAGCAGCCGCGGCTGACGGGACGTAATTCCCAGCTCAGCGTGATCAACGGCTGCTTGGGCACTGCAGAATCCAAGAGAAGGATGGACATCTCAGACTCTGCTGCTCCTGGCATCTTGTCGTATCTTTCCGTCTGGCAAAACGAAACATGGAGTGGCGAGGTCTTCCGAAGAAGCAGGGCAGAAGGAAGTCCTCTGATGGGTGCGATGCTGCAGGAGAGCTTCCCTCGGAGCACCCGAGGAGTCAGCTGGCTGCCCATCTTCCAGGCCAGTTCATGCGGCTGCAGGATGTTGCCGTGCATGCTTCGCGACCGCAGCACATTCACACTTCGAAGGCGGAGAGGGTACAAGTTCAGGACCTCACGGCGGGAAACCTACATCCTATGTATCTGTGGCGCACTGACACCCGAAACTATTGATCTTAAGCTTTGCAGGTCCTCCGACCAGACAGCAACAGCTAGTTGGACGCTATTTGAGCTGCTCACACTCTACACATTGCAGTAAAACAGAGTTGATGTGAGGGGGACATCCCTACAGTTCACACCAGATCAGGTGCTGAACGAGCGCAAATCTTCTGCAGCTCTGTTGCCAGCAGCCCCCGTCCCAATGCAGGGCAGGCAGTGTCCACAGAAATCACCGGCTCTCGTAGCGACTGCCGGGCGGTGTCGGGATGTTGGTGCGGAGGACTAACGATCTAACCGTTCCCCACCTGCCAAAGCGCCAGAGGTGTCAGACCCAGCGGAACCAGACGGCCAGCCTTGCGTCTCTCCAGGAGTGGCTCTCTTTTCACTAGTGACTGACAAAACAGTGTGCCTTCGCTTGTAGCGTGGCCAACCCCTTCAAGAGCTGAGGGAGCAGCCTGCAGGATTCAGCGGATCTTCAGCTTTTGACACTTCCTCACCCTGCAGCCACGAGACTGCTGCAGCACACGCTGGAGCTCTTGACCTGTCAACATCGGGGGAAGCGTGTTGGAATTGCGCCGCAGCTTTTAAAGACCACACCTGTGGAAGACAATGTGGCAAACTCCTTCGCTGGCAGATGCAAGCAGAGCTGCTCCAGGGGTAGCGCTTCGATGGAAGGCCTGCAACACAAAACGGAAGAAGTGACATGCTGAGACACGCAAGACGAGCCTCGTATCGAGAGGCTTCAGCTTGTCTAGCCGATGCTGCAGCACCTGAACTTCGGCCTCCAAGTCCTTGCAAGCTCCCACTCGATTACGTTGCGGCGTGCATGAGCGCATGGCTCTACTGCTTCGGCTCCTGCAACTCCTTCTCCAACTCCTTCTCGAGCTCGAGGTTGTCGCTGTCCTGGGACGTCTTTACTTTCCCGCGGCTCCACTCTCTGCCTGGACCAGTTTACGCTGAAGCGCGGCACGCGCGCATTGTGGGCTATCAGTGCGGTCTTCGGTGAACCCATCAAACATGACTCCATGCAGAACTAACTGCAAGCTGTACGCAGTCTTGAGTAAGTGCTCGCATCCAACAGTGCCAGTGCTTTCTAGGGTATCTACAGTATCCTCAGCTTGAACTTGCTCACACCACGACAGCTGCATGCACGGTGTAGCGCGCTGCCCTTGTTGCTCGAAATTCTTGCTCAAGAACAACGTGCAGGACGCGTCACAGTGCTACGATGTTTCATGCCAATGACTCCCTGTAGCTCCATGCTGCACTGGAGCCAAAACGAGCGGGAAGGTAGCAGTGCATTGGCACGATCCCAGCTGGCTCGGTCAAGATAGTCCACGGCACGATCCTTTTGCGGACAAGCATGCGTTCTGGACCGCCACTGGCGTGGCGGAGGCACCACGCTTCGATTGAATCATTGAGCAGCGTTGCGTCTGCATCGTGACGATGCCATCAGCTTGTAGTTTAAGCATAGATGGCGGTTATTACGTGTTCGTGCAAGCTTTCACCAGCCTTGACTTCGGCAGAATTCCGCACTTGTTACAAGTCTTTGCATGCAGAAGTGCGATTCGCGATGCACTGGCTTAGGGCCGCTGCAGGGCACGGGCGGCAGTGTTGTGTCAAAGTATTGCCTGCCCGCTTGCACGGCGCTCCTTGCAGGGACTATTCAGCTTAGACGACATTCATCGGTGGCTTAGCATGCAATACGAACGGCTCTGACGCCGCAAGCAACATGAATACTCGACGTGATACGGAGTCCTGAAGCTGATGCTGTGAGCTTCTTCAAGGTTTGGTGCACCTGGAACAGCAGAGGCAAAGGCTCAAGCAGAAGGAACGCCTTCAGCTGCCGCAGCTGAGGTGCTCGAGGCTGCAAGCGCGCGTTGGAGGAGAAAGTTGGATCCGCTGCTCAGGCGAACTGCATCCTGCAAGAGTTGGGAGCTTCGACGCGTCCGTGCAGAAGCGACCTTTGCTGCAAGCACTGCAACGCTCTCCATCGACGAAGCCTTCCCGGGGCCGCAGCTTTGGCATATGCCATAGAGGTAAGAACAGCCGCACTGCACATTTGCAGCGCTGCCGATGGGTCCATCGCAGGCAGCTCATATTCGGGCGGAGCCTGACTAGGCTGGTCGTTCAGCCCTGCCAGTGCCTCCAGCATGGCTGCCCGTCGGTCCGGCCTCGCGAGCTATCTGTCAGCTTGCCCTCAGTGATGTGCGGCCCAAGGGGAGGACTGAGGGCCGGTTGCATGCATCGCGTGCATCGCGCTCGTAGTGGACATCTCTTTCACTTTCGCAGCCGTCGCAGCCGTCGAGCGCCGCAGCTCACAGCGCGGAGTCGCGGTGACCGCGGTGACTGGCAGCGGTGCCTTGGCAAAAAACAGTGTGTTCGATCGGTGTTCGTCAACGTGAGCAAGGTGTCCATTACAACACAATGACCCTGCTCGGAGCATCGGAGCACGACGAGACAAACGCAGAAAATTGAAAAACGAGAAGAGTAGCGAAGCTATGGCCATACTAGCCATCTCAGCGAACGTCCCAGGAAGCCAGAGCTTTGAATCTGAATAGCAGCCGCATGAGCTGAGTGAACATAGGAGGATCGGCCCTACCCTTCCAGAAGCCACTAGATGTTTTGGGCTCCTTTCAGGCCGATTTGCCGTGGTGAAGCTTGATTTCAGAATGCTCGTTTTGATTTTTGAAAGACGGGAAGCTGCATGGTTGAGCTGGTTCTTGAAACCATGCGGAAGCTGAGGCAGACCACGGGCAAGTGGGCAGATTTTGTCGTGGGTGCGAATCGAGCTGTGAGCGTATGTGAGCGCGCAGCATTTTGTCAGTTGTGGTGCTTCGTTGCGCAGTCGCTGGCTTTGTTGCGACGGAACTTGCAATTCTGGATGCTCAGCCACCTTGTGCACGACCCCAATCCCGGTGCCAGAATTGGAATGGGGGCAATTCTGAGGCGAGACACCGGCCCACCCCGCCCGGTTACGGCAGCAGCGAAGCGGAACAAACTGGACAAACAGTACTGCCCAGTTACCCCAGTTGTGGCTTCCATGAAATCGCGGTACTGCTCCGCCAGCATCGCTTTGGCGGAATCTCGACCAGGTTCGGGGGTTTGAGAACGAGAAGCCTAGGACTTCCCCTGTTCACGTCAGGCTCATTGGCCAGAAGTGATCTGAGCGCATGGTTCACACGGTCTTCACGCAATGTCCAAGGCTTCGCAGCATGCTAAGCACTCTCTGACCTCCGCGACCTCAGATGATACTCCTCCGGTGCATGCTTTTTCCGCAGAGCAACTCTTCAAATCTGAACAATGCCACTACATCCATCGAGAAAGCAGCTCCCGCCGGCCAGATGAAGAGCCTGAGGCTGAGACCTGCAGTGAGCATGCGAGAGGAATCAGAAGTTGACCCGGCACGCCGGACGCCGGCATCACTGTCGTGAAACCGGTGACCACGGCAGTTCTTGGTTGGTGCGGCACATTGCAGAAGGAGACGTTCAACCGTCTTGCCCCAACACTCTCCACGCGCTGCAGCGCTACACGCTGCACCCTCACTCTGCTCTCCAGGTGCCTGGTGCCGTGGCCTCATGCCTCTGCACGCAGTGTGCGCTCAACGGCGCAGGAGGCTCTCGCAAAGATCTTCGGCTCCTGAAAACCTAATGTTCAGAAGGCCACCGTGACATTGTCGGCGGGGGAAGCTGTCGTCTGATTCTGCGGTGCAGCTGTGCATAGCCTTCATCGTAGATGATGGTGAACATGGTGAACACATGGCTCAAGTCTGTGCCAGGGGGTACATGACATCGGTCCGGATCACCTTACGATCAAGCTCGGCTCTTGCCTGACATGCATGATGCTTTGGTCCGATGACTGCCTAAATCACTGCAAAGTCACAAACTTCTCGGAGGCTTTGGGCTCAGTGCCGGCATGGATCACGCTTTGTGCGAAGAGCAGCATAGATCCGGCAGTTACAGGAGCATCCACACAGCGATCACAGGCGCGGTCACATCGGCCAAAGGTCGCAACTTCCGGGCACTCGGGAGAAATAAATCGAGTTCCACCACCGTTTTCGCTTCGATCCACCCCAGAAAGGTACAGCAGCGCCGAAAGCAGAGATCGCGCGGGGCCGTGTCGATTCTCACCATCTTGGTGCGGTGCAAAGAAGTGGCCCTTCCCGTACTTCAGGAAACGCATGTGCTGATTCAGGCCTACTGCGCCGAGGCCCTTGAAAGCTGGGACAAGATGGCACACTCGACTCCAAAGTTTGTAGGCAAGAACTCCATCCTCGAACTGGCTGATCATATGCCCATTTGCCAAACACCAATCCCTCCGTGACCTCAGAAAGCTGCAAGCATCTTATTCTCACACAACAAAGACGTGCAAAATCAGCCGAGCAGCATACCCCAAGACTTCAGCGCCTGGACCTCCTCGCTGGAGAGAACGCCCGGGATCACTGCGCATACCAAGGGTGCAAAGACCCGTGCCCAGGGCACTGACACCTTGGCACTGTGGTTTGCTTGGCAGCTTGTGATACCGCACAAGCAGGAGCCATTTAGTTAATTATTTACATCTCGAAATGCCACAAGCTTTGCGGGCTACGCTTCTTTCAACAGGCACGAGGAGCGAGGCCCCTGTTGGGGTGCGGCTCTTTCTTTCAGCAGGTTTGAGGGTCGAGGGCGCAGCTCTCTGTCTCTCTCTCTGGCACCTCCTTCAGCTGGAACGCCGGCGTCGCATGCCGAGCGCTACATAACGGAGCAGCCAAGGAGGGTCTGCCACTCTTTCTTTCGATCTCCTGGAAATAGAGACCGTTAAAACTGCAGATGAACCCTTTAGTCACTTTAGTCACGGCTCTTCTCGCAGGATGTGTGTCGGAGCATGTGCGAGTCCTGGCACAGCTCTCGGATCGCCATGTGCAGCTGCTTGTCGTGCGTCCCAGGCAACTTTCTCACCTATGCTTGGAGCTCTCTCATGTCGAGGATTTGCGTACATTTCGCCAAAGGCTCCTGAAGCCCCGGGTCGAGAAGCCACTTCTGGAGCTTGTACTTGGCCTTGGCGTGGCTAGCGTTTTGCCCTGCCTCTCTGCCTAGAAATCTTTGAGGTAATGTCATTCTGCTGAGCTGCAATGACCTCCTCGTCCGCTACCCAAGGACCTGCACTTTGCTGGCTCTGCACCACCTTGGCTTCTGTTTACAGGTCAAGTACGCTGTTGCCGCACCTGCTTTCAGTGCTCCAGACTCCACCAAGCTGCTCCATCCCACGTGGGGTCGAACCCATACCTGGTGCCACGGGTGTAGCGTGTAGAGCCGCAGCAGCTACACCACTATATACAGCATGCTGCATGCAACGTCGCCTCGTCACAAGCGGGCACCTCAGTTTACAGGAGTGTTGTCGCCTCTCTCACACCTTCTCTGTGCAACTGCGGCGCAAATACTTCAACAGTAGCTCTTGTCTTGCTGCCTGATGTTTCAACACATTGTGCATCTTCCGCCAAATTCGATAACGAACGGTGGGCGGCCTGCTTCGCGGCAGCACCTACGGTTTTGGCCCAGAGTTCGTGCAGCTCCTCTTGGAAAGATGCCTTGGATCTGCTCTGCAGGCACCAAGGCTTTGGCATCTGCGTCTCTGGCTGCTGCAGGCAAAGGTACGCTGCAGTACTCGATCATGGACTCGGAGAGCAGAGCCAAGCAAATCAGGTGTTTGGATTTGTCAAGAATGCTACACTGCTACACTATCCACATGATGTGGCCTCGTCCATCAGCTTCAAGAGCAGCTCCAGAATCATCCGTGTGATGCTGGGGTTCACGATGAGCTACGGCTGTCTCTGTCAATGTGGCATGTTCGTCTGGTGCCAACGGCTTCGACAAGACGGATTTGTTACAGAGAAAGAGAGAGAAAGAGAGAGAAAGAGAGAGAAAGAGAGAGAAAGAGAGAGAAAGAGAGAGAAAGAGAGAGAAAGAGAGAGAAAGAGAGAGAAAGAGCGAGCGAGCGAGCGAGGGAGGGAGAGCGGGAGAGAGGGACAGGAGGAGACAGATAACAGTCAATAATGGTCTAACGACGAAATCCGCTGGGTCCAAAGCTTAGGGCTTGATATATTCCAGGAAGTACGAACACCCTTGTCGGACCGCTTCTCTCAGTCTTTTATCGCAGAAGGGGCATTTCGCTGCGCTGCGGTCAGCCATATTCGGCCCCGCCTGTGGGTCAGACACAACTCAGAGCTCTTTGAACTCTACAAGCCCTTCAAAGGAAGCCCGAGTTGCATGAGCAGAGCACTGGTAACCAAATCTGGGAGCTGAACCTTCAAGGGCTCTGCAGAGAGATGTCGTTCCATGGCCTTTCCGTCGATCTTTTCTGGAGTGCCCCTGGGCCCCGGCAGTGCTCCTGGAAGGTACGGCGTGCAGACGAGATGTCCAAGCAAGCCGGGCAGAGCCCAAACCAAAACCAAGATCTACACACAGTTTCATTTCAAGAAACCTCAAGCAACACCATGTAGGGCAAACGGGAGTTAACAACTAGTTGATATCACCAAATACTGGCTTGCTTCCGGCGGAAAGACATGCTACTTGATGCAGTGCCACAAATATGTGCGAGCCGGGCCGTTCCAGGAAGGAGGCCATGACTGAATTTCAGTTCTGAGGCACTGGTTCCGGTGTGGCATCCGGCTCGTTAACAATGGTTCCCACGGCATTGGCACGTGGGGAACCATGTACCGGTCGACTGGACTCCTATAAGAGGCTGCCGCCTTGGTAGCGTCAGCCTAAGCTAGGGATATGAATTATCAGGTGCAAGTCTTCAATGCATGTAGGCTCGCCGTGCAGAAAAATCGACATGCTCACGGCAGTTGGTTGAGCATGCTCTTCGCAAGAAGCACGCGCGACCTGCGAGTGTGTAAAGGCAAGAGAGCATGGGCCAAGGCGAGGCGAATGAAATCTCGAACTGTTCAGAGCAAAGGTGCCTGTGCAACTGCAATTTTTGCAGGTCGACGCTCAGCCTCCAAACTTGAACGCAAGCAGGTCTCTTCTCGATGGTGGAGATAGTCAGACAATCCGTGCAGGAAGCTGCAACATGAAGAATCGGCTCAATGAGAGTGATGCTACACACAGCTGCACACATCGAGTGATGTGAGAGGGCTTGCCCCTGTCAGAATCCAACAACCCTGTGTGCTGCGCGACCTGCCTGGCATGCTCCTCCTGGCAAAACGGAATGCTCGCTACCCCAAACAATGTTGCAGTCTGCACCATCCTGGTTGACCAGCAGCAGGGCTCGAGGACACTAATCGCTCACCGTTGAGCCCTCACCAGCAATCCTCCAGCTTGCACCGCAGCGCTTTCGTGCTCTTGCTCCCGGTGACCACACCTCGCTTACATGCAGCAAAGTGCAGTGACTCTGAAAAAGAGCTCCAACTAGAACCTCTTAATTCCGTTCAGCAAAATTTGAAAAATTGATGTATCATCTTTATCTTGGCTTCTGTGTCACTTCTGCTTCCGTTGCGTTGTCTCCGAGCTTTTGATCCACGTGCATGCTTTTACTTGTAGCTGATTGTAGCAGCCCACAAGCCGGGAGACCGGTCGAGTATCTGGCGCGCTTGGAGTTTAGGTTGACAGTTGGCATGGTGTTCATTTTCTAGGAGCGTGAACCTCTCCACAAGCCCCTCAGCTCTGTGAAAGCGACTGAGAGCCTCACGCTCATCGGTCCTGCGTGCGAACGTGGCATGGATGAGCCTCGCCCATAGCCGCTACAAGAGTGCCTGGTCGCTTTGCCACGACTCTCTTCTTGAGATGTAGCCGAATCCTGTGTTGCAGACAGGACACCAGCTCTTGGACAGCGTTGGTTCATGTGGTGCCTGCGTGCCAGCCGCAACGTCCGCTGCGGCAGTAGATGAAGGGTCCTGCTTTGCCTTCCCACGGCAGATTAGGCTGTCACATCGTGCTGCACAAGTGAGTTCAGAGCTAGCCTCCGTCGACAGGGCTGCGCCTGCGAGGCAGCGGAGAGGTATGACGAGGAGTCAGGCGCCAACCCAGAGCGTCCTGGACCAGTTTCAGGAGCTTGTCCGGCCTGGACAAAGAGGCACCAGTCATCGCCGATGGCTCAGGGTGACAGGTTATTGACCCGGGCAGCGGCCAGCTTGCAAATGTCCAGAAGCTCGAGCTGAGAATCCTCTTGGACTGTCTCTGTGACGCCACTTCACACAGCTCAAGGATGGCCTCATCGGCTGCAGCAGCCACTGCGCGGAGAAGCTGTGCGACGGCTTCGTCGCTGCAATCTGCCTGAGCCGCCGAATTCATGTTAAAGGACGTGCATGCCCAAAGGGCAAAGTTCTTGCCGACACCGGGTCTGCCCAGCAGATTTGCATAGAAGCGGCGCACTCGTACAGAGCTTGTCGCATGTTGCCGACAAGGGTGACGACCTTGTCGGGCCTGACGAAGGAGGCTAAGCAGCTAAGCGGCATGCAGCCACGAAGGTTTCACTTTAGGGTCAACGTTTCAAGGGACCGCACGCAGCGATCTCCACCAGCCAAGCCTTGCAAAGTCCATCTGCTGTCAACCCTGTGATGCGATGACGAAACCTACTCAATGCTGCAAAGAGGCATGAACTGGACGGAAGTCGCCACCCGCGCTAAACACGCTGTAGATGGCCTGACCGTCAGTGGACTCTGCACTGACTGCTGGCTACTCCGACGGTCGTGACAGCTGCACAGAACTGTCGGAAACTGCCTGCCACCAGTCGCTTACAGTATCGTGATACTGCCTTCGAGGCCGAATGGAAAATCGCTGTCGGAAAACTACTCAAGGTGTGGTTTCCAAACCGGTCACAATTTGCTATCGAGGCTCTTCCACGCATCCAGAAGGCTCGACCAGCAGCTGGGAACATCGCCTGAAGTCTTTTGCTGGCTCGCCCCCCACACAAGGTTGAAGCACTCTGGGACAGAAGCCGGCAGGAGCACCGGCTGTGCGGAGGGCCAGGGGTTTTGTACCTCAAGCAGAGAGACAAAATACGCGCCATGACCTCGCAAGCTCCCAAGGTTCCAGCATAGGACTTCTATGGCTGTGATGCCGAGCGCGTGGATATCCAGCCTGCCAGGGAAGAGGCTTCCATGTCAGCGACTTTGAGGCAATTGACGACTTCGATCGAGAGGTTCACATGTCATAGCGGATCATACAAGATCATCAGGGTTGGGTGATGACAATGCATGGCTCTCAGATCGTGAAGAAGGAGTCCTATCCTCGCCTGCTTTTGTACTGTCTGCAGAAGTTAGGCCTCAGCGACAAAGGTGTTCCGATTCCCGCAAGCTCTTGGTGCGCCAGCTTTGGCCAGAGACAACTCAAGATCGGGTCTGACCAGGCTTCGGACCTTTCCTCCAAGTAGTCTGCCCCAAAGCCTCGATGGGAGAGTCACACCCACAAGTTGTGGTATGTTCGGGCATGCTTGGGCCAAGAGCAGTGGACCATCCAACAGGAGGCTGGCCAGTATCTGCAATCCCCACCTGAATGGTCCCAGGCGATTCGAGGCAGCAAGTACCAGTGGCAGGCACCCTCCACGAAGTCAGCTCCCAACCGATGTCCGTGACTCTCCAGAGATTTTCCTCCGAAAACATGGAGCCGCGACTCAACAGAATCAGTCGACTGCCCGAGGAAACGAGGCGCGAATTTCTCGGTTGTGGCTGTGGCTCCTCTCCGATCCAGCTCTGGGAGTCGACGGCAAGCCCCAAATCACAGAGCCAGAAGGAGGCTGTCTCCTAACTCCGACACGGATTTGCGCTGCGGTATCTGTTGTCCATTGTTATTCACTGCACCTCGCCGTCATCCAAGCTTAACGTGCCGTCCTTCAAGCAGTTGGAAGTTGCAGAGGAGAATCGTGAAATCTATCAGAAACAAAACGTCCTCCGACGTCTCATTGCAGATGAGGACCTCGGGCAGAGCAGGCATAGCACAATGATGCATTATCCGCAGCCGGAAAGGGACTTGATGGAGACCTGACAGGCCGGTGGCGGCCAGTGCCCTTTCCTCCTTTGCGGCGCCTGCATTTTTGAGGCGCTGGCATTATGGGAGTTGACATCACGGTGCCATGCCAAGGGAGCCTCCGCGCACGAGCAACGCTTCTCAGGCTGCACTGTTTTGTGGAAGTCCGTGAAATTCCAATCCCTCGTCCCTTTTCCCGGGCGAACACGGGTCACGAGAGGCCCTGCTACGATTCGGCTGATCAGTCAAGCTCCACCGAAGAGCGGGGAGCTGTCCTGAGTGCGAGGGCATGAGGACATGCGAATTTCTTGGGACAGAACTGGAGCAGAAAATTACGAATTCGACAAGCCTCATTCACCAGCTCCATCAGTCCAGGAAAGGAATTAGGAAAGTGGCCTGGTGCCGTGGCTCCAGACCTCTACCCTCCTCAGCCACCTCCCTTGGCACCCGATTTCTTCGCCGTGGCAGACACGGCATCTCGAGACAGCCTTGGTTTACACATGTGCGGGCATCATCGCAGCAAAGCTTCACATTGGTGCGAACAAGATGCGGTTGAAACGTGCTGCCCTTGACCGTTGGAACCGGCTGTGGATTGGTTCGCACACCACGACACCTGCATTGCTACTGCGCGGTCGAAGTCCCCATGACAGAATGCGTGTGCCGTTCTCTGCCAAGCTGAGCCACCAAGGATCAGCAGCTGCATCGGCAAAGATTGCTGCGATGTCCTTCAATGCAGGCAGTCTGTGCAAGGCCCTCACAACGGACACTCGCACATGCAGTCAAGGAGCCACGTGCTGAGCGAAGTGCACAGCGTTCATATCAGCCAATGCATCCTGAGGAGAATGTGAACTTGACAAGTAGTGCCTCATCGGCTCCGGGCGCCGGGCTCTGAGTTTTGGACACTTGCCCGTCACTGTTGAGAAGAGGATGGGAAACGCGGGATGCTGTTGGTGAGGCCTGCGTCTTGCAATCACTCAGACTCAGGGTTGGGAATCGCGAGCTTGTGATGATTGGCTCTTTAACTATACGCCTCGGGCCTAAGGTAGAACGGTATACACCTACTGTACCGTGGGGAAAAGGAACGTGGAGCACACGGGACGTGACAGGCGAGGCTATCAATAAAACGTTGCAGTCCTTCACTTGGCACTTGCTCAGAATTGGCTTGTGAGTGTTGCATCCCAGGCTAGCAAGCCCGAGTGAGTGCGAAAGAGGCACCACGCGCAACGGTATAACCAGTAATGCAAAACCATAAACCCCAGCATGCAACCAGTAACGGCGAGTGAGCGGCAAGAGATGGGTGGTGATTGAGTATTCACAAGACAACCTCCCCATGCCCCGCTCTCCTCCCCGAAAGCGAAACACCACAAGCGAGCGCCAGAGAAACAACAAAGACTTCAACTGTTTGCCTACGATGCTGACCCGTTTTTCTTCCGACTCGACTGGCTGACACTTGCTGCCCAGCAGCCAGATCATCCTCACCCGTGTCCTTGATTCGCTCACCTTGGCTCTACATCCTCACGGTCAGGAGACCGTGAATTACTTTCCAGGCAAGCTGCGCAAACCGTCCAACTCGGGTAGCTTGGGCACGACGCCGTAGAAGCGCTCTCGACGCCCGCCCTGCCTCAGAGAAGCGCATAGCGAAGCAGGCCCGAGCCAAGGAGAGCCGTTGCGTGCCGGCAAGAAGCAGTGCAAACCACGCCTCTATGCTTTCTCTGCACTTGTCCCAGGAATAGAAGCCCTCGATCTCCTCGGGAATCGGAACTAGTCAGCTCCCAAGTCAGCAGGCAGATCTCTCGCGATGACGACGGCCACTCGGAGTCAAGTATCGCCAAGATTGAAAACAGCGCCGAGCACTGGCACACTCTTCGCCAAGAAATACGAAGAGTTCAAGCTAAAGCTGTCCACGGCAGAGCCTCCGCTTTCAAGTCGATGTCAGTATTCACCAACTTTACATCACGGATGTCCGACAAGAGCAACTCACCCCGACTTTAACTAATGATACAGTTCTGTCCATGCCCCGTGGAAGAGAGACACTCGAATGCAAGTCAAACATAAGGCCGTCACCGACGCCAGACTTGCCTCTGCTGTTGGCCATGCTATAGAAGCCACAAGCACGACAAGACTAAACAGATTGCCGATTCTTTGCTGACGCCATGGCACAGACGAGCAGAACCGGTGCTCTGGACGCACGAGCCACATCCGCATTGTCAACGCCCACAATGGACCCAACAGCGGGAAAGCCAACTCCGTCGACAATGACCTGGCTGGAGGGGCGTTTGCCGAGAGTGCAGTCCCTGGCTTTGCCATGCACAGCACTGCCCTTTCTTAGAGTAAGACCTTAGGTGCTGACGACTCGCTTGCCATCAGACAGCTTCTGTATCCTCTCCTCAATCCTCAGACGCAGATTGGTCGTCAGATCGCAGAGTACTCTGAACTGCAATGTACTTCACACAACTGCTCAGGTCAGCTGAAGCTCTTCTGCAGCCACTGGGCGCTGGTGCCCTGCTCGCCGGCTAGGAAAGAGCGCGTAAACCCCGAGTAAAACACCAGGGGCGCTTCTTCTCCAGCGACATACTCGATGCCTGTCGAGGGTGACAGAATCGCAATTTTGTGGCGTCTTTGCCGTGCTTTCAAATGCTTTTGCAACAAGGCGTGCACACACCCACACGTGGCTTCAGCTGAATCTTCCGATACAATTTCAGGGCGTGCTTCCCGCTGCATGCTACCGTACTACCCGATAGAAGGCAGACAGGGTCGAAGATTCCATGGCCTTCTTTGGCACACCATTTGCTTAGCAAATCCGGTGCTTCGCACTGCGTCGCCGGCTTGATGTAAGCCAACTCCTGAGCCTTGGATGCAGCTTGGGAGCTGACGTTCGAGGACACAGCCAGAACAAACCAGAGCCAAGAAGAGCAGATAAAATTGGAATCTGTCCAGCTACCGGCCCTTCTTGACCTTTGACTAGATTTACTAGAGCCTCTTACTTCCATGCCTCCAGTGACTTTTGTCTGAGAAACCAATACTTCCACCGGCACAACACATGGGAGAAAAAGGCTGGCATGCACTGTTTTTCTGCTGAGACGTAGGTGCCGGGGCCTTTTGCCTTTCAGATCCTTTCAGACACTTAGCGCCTCATACTGAAATGCGAGTACAGGGGGTACTCAAGGCCTCGAAGCCTTGGGTGTATCGACCCGGGACATGTCGCATCCGAGCGACTGTCAGCCCAGCCTTCCGAAGTGCAGCCAGAAGGCCCAGGCACACCGAGGTCTTGCCTGAGATCTATGCAGGGACTGCTCGGATGAGGGCATCTGGACGTTTTGCGGATTACTCCGCCGAAAGAGTCCAGACATGATCCCCGCAGGTCAAGCCGGCAAACTCTAATTCTCGCACCGCCGCCAGAACGGCACGAGGACAAGAGCATTAAGCAGACATGCGACCACTTTGCACCAACTTCCGCCGACCTTTTCATCATACTTCCAGACCAACACTGCCTACAAGCGAGTTCGTAAACAATGAGATTCACCTTCACCTACAGTCCTGCACTGCCAAGTTGCCCACGTGTGTCACAGCTCCCGCCACAAATACCCGCACGCATGTGGTGCTGGGCAGCATCTGCAGGAGCTCCGTTCCAGCATGACCGGCCTGCACAGGGAGAATCTGGCCGAGCAAGCTGGATGTCGGCCTGCGGGCATCTACATTTCACCGCAACCACGTGGAGATCCTGGTTCACCTCCGCACCACTGGAAGGCTTGCCGTCGAGGAAGTAGGACTTATCCATGCCAGCCATGGCAAGCGAGGACTTCTCAGGCCAACATTCGGTAAAACAGGTTCAGGATCAAGAGCCACTTGTTGATTCTCCCCTCCATGCCGCATCCCTTTTCCGCGCGCCCTCTCGCTGCCGTGTGTCAACTTGAGCACGAAGGTCTTCAAGACGCGACCCACTGAACAAACGCAGGAGGCTCGCTAAGTCTTGACTTCTGGCTCATGTCAGTCATGTCACACACGTGCCGCATGACTCTTCCGCCAGGCACTGGACCAGGTTCTGAAGCGTTGGGCCCAGCTGCTGCAGCAAGCGCCTTGCACGACCCAACGCCGCAGTCAAAGGAATCCGGGGGGGGTCGCATCTTCAACTTCGCGACCTTGCCAGAATGCATCCACCGCGCAGCGCATCTGTCCAGGGCCTCTGCGACCCCCAGCCCTTCTCACACTTAATCCCCGAACTCCGGACGTGCCATGTACAAGCTGCCCCACATCGAGCTGCTACGGATTGACTCTGAGCCGGAAACCTTTGGGAGCTTTCGCCACTGACTTCGGCCGATCTTTGCAGCCAGCCGTCAAGCTGCTCGCCCCGCAGGCGTGTAAGCGCCATTCGGACACTCCAGCCAGAGCCCGAAGCATCTACCTATCAGAAGGCGCACGAAGCACCAGGGAGGATTTAAGCTCCCTCGACTCAAACTGTCAGCGCCTGGTAAGTAAGGCAGCGCGGCAGCCGCGGCACCTGTGGCGGGAGGCCGCGTTGGGCGGCGCGCGCTGCCCGGCGCCTTGACGAGGGGACGAGGAGAGTCTCAATCACTAGTGGCAGGTCGCATCCTCTTGGACCCCGGCTCCACGGCCATTAACAGTTGAACTTCAAAGAGGGATTGCTGCAGAGCAGCTTCACCCCTGCAGAAAACGTCCTGACCAGCGCAAAGCATCGCTTGTCGCATCGTTTGCGTTTGCGTCTACAGCCTTCAGGGCGACGCTGCGAGGCATGTCGCTGCCCTCCTGAGCTTTCTCTACCTGCGCGAATCCCAGAGCGCAAATCACTGGCGGTACCTTGTCGATCCTTGTCGACTTAATCTCTGGTGCCTGAACTCTTAAGTCTTACAAAAGTCAAACAGTCGTAGTCTCGCCTAGCCTGTGCCAACCACACGGTGCTGTAGGAACCGCTTCCTTGGCTGTGGAGAGATCGTCAAGCAGAGGGCATGGGCATTCAACTACACACAAGCATGGAAAACTGCAGACGCAGGCACCTAATAACTCCTGACATCGAAGATGCAGGCACCCCACCTGCAGTTGCGTCCTCAGAGAGGGCATGATACGGCTGACGGGACACCAGCCTAGATCTCTCTGCAGGACTGAGACAAGGACCCAGGAACTAGCTGGTTCGGCTCCTCTTCTTGACCTTGTGCAGGAAGAGGGGCTGGTGGCTCCGGTGGCGTAGCTGGTGTCGGCGCTGGCGCTGGTGGCGCCGGGGTCCTGTACAACCGCTGAGGCTGAGGTGCTCAATTTAAAGAGGAATCTACATCTACACGCTACGGGGGCATGCCTTGCCCCAGAAGCTCCAGTACCGTCCGCCAGCGGCGTAGATGGCGCATGCTTTGGCGGAGTCACCGTAGGAACTTGTTGAAAGCGACAGGCGCCGTTGACGGCGGTGACGTGTCTCGGGCTAAATACCGCCACCGGTCGTGTGGCTCCGTAGGCTTCCTGGGGTGCCAGGCGCCTGGGCGAGGCCAAGGCATACTCGAAAAGGCCTCGCCGAACGGGAGGAGTCGCCGCAGCTGCGGCACCTGCTGCTGGATATCCAACGGTTTGCCCAACGACGGCGGAGACGGCATGTCTTGCAAACATCAGCGGTGTCGGGGAGTGTGCCTGCCAAAGGTGCAACATGGTGGCATGGTGTATACGAGTACCTCAAGGCCTGAAAGCATTGTGGAAGCTGTTCTCATGTCGGGCCTACTGGCCTACTCAATGCCCTCTCCTTCCCTCACTCTGTCTTGGGGGGTTGTGTTCTCAGCGAGGGCAACCCGTCCAAAGCAGAGCACCTGTCTCACGCGCACAGCTGAAGCGATCCCGTTTGGCGTGTGAACGCGAACAGCGGCAGTGCTTCGAGATATATCCCGAGCAGACAGCGGTGGGCACGGAGTCATGGGTGTGGCAGCACCACAGGCACCACACCAACCTCGCATTGGCGAGGATGCCACGAAGGGAGGCGGAGGCAGCGGCGAGGGCACAGGAGATGTACCGCGTCTCGCCGCCCCGACTTGGTCATTGGATAAGTCAATGACCACGTGCCGGGAGCCCGAGTTAGCCTCTCCAATCTGGCTTACCGACCGGGATTGGCCAGTTATGGCGCGCATGCTTCGAAGCCCTATTCCGATCTCCTGGAATGCAGCAACTCGTTTTCAAGACCGTCCCCGGCTAAGGCATGTGCATGCTGATCGGAGGTCGACTAGGTTTACCGACAAACTCTGTCGTTTCACATGATCTGTCGACAGACCTTGAGCATCCTTGAGCCAGCAAGTGCTTCTACTGGAGTGGGGCAGGTAAAGTCGCAGCAACCTCACCTCCACACAGGTCAGGTCGGGTCAGCCCAGCACAGCGAGCAGTTCGTCGAACACGTCGCTCCAAAGAGTGTCTCAGCGGAGACTGCTCGCCTCCTGGTGTCCTACGCTACAATGCGCTACAATTGAGCTAGAATTCAGTCCCGCGTCGCATCTTTCAGACGCACTGCTGAGACCTTATTCGCCTTTTTTCTCAGCTTTCTGCACAGCCTGGCAGATGATTGGTCAGAAAAGCAATCCAGCCCGTGTCAACCTGCCACCTCCAACTGCGAGGTCTCGTGCAGAACAAAGGCCACCTTAGAACATCTTAACACAATATGGGAGTATATGGGAGTCTTCGAAAGAGCTCTCTGCACATCTTTGATTCCACGGCAGCTTGACACGGGTGCCGGACAGACGCAACCAATCCAATCACCAAGAGGAAGAAGCCTTTCGGTCATGCGATCGCAAACACAAAAACTGGAGGAACCACCAGAGGAAGCAAGCTGCCATGCCATCTCTCCAGAACCGCACATGCTTCTGAGCACTTTGTCGGGCGAGATTGCAACCTCCATAGATCATCGCGAGGTCCGTCCGACCAGCAGCGACCTGAGGCCCGACAAAGAACTCTTTGTTTCTGACCTTCCTCCCCAGCTTCCAACCTACTGTAGCACATGATCTCTTGCTTGGGCCTCCTGGTAGATCAAGATGCTGCTGACGAGCAGAAGCGTGGAGGCACACACGGCGAGAATCTGCATAGATTCGCTTTCAAGTGCTTGCGGGCCCGCGTGCAGCCCTGCGACGTATTCCTTCTTGGTGACCCTATGACTACGATCTTAGGGAGGACAGGAGGTATGCATGTGCACCTTGGTCAGTGTGGATCGATCAAAACTGATCAGTTCCTTGGCTTCACAACAGCTTGCCTCCACACAGAAAATACCGCTCCAACTGCACCCAAGCTTCATCCAAGAGCTCATAAACGCTCGGCTGGCGATCCTGACCACCAGACACCGCTGGGTTGTTGTTTAAACATTCACAGCACAGGCAGGCCTGCTTGCAGCAATCCTCTTCTGAGACAGCTGCCTTGCCGAACGTACAAGAGCCGAGGGTGTGCTCAATCTTGTGTGAGTGGTGACGCTTGGCCCTGCGCGTCCTGTTGGGTCGCGATGACTGTCTGGGCCATCGTGGATGCTTTCCAGTTCCACTGATTGAGTGCAACTTCTTGATTGGGACTTACATCAGTGCTCAGCGAGTGTGCATTGCTCCAGCCAGGTGTCAAATTTGAAGAACCCATGAGATTGCAACAACCTAGCTGAGTGTCAGTTTTGAGCCAGCTGCAACATTCCAAGGATTCAATTTGCGGTGTGCGTGGCTCGCAGCCCCAACACCGTCAAGAAAGGACTCACCTCGCGCTTTTCTCGCTATGCTCATGTCTCGTCCTGTTGCGAAACACTGTCCTGAGCAGTTGCAGTACCGTCTAAGCGATCCGTACCTTCGGCCAGAAATGCGGGTGGCATCCGCGGCGGGGGCAGCGAGACTCCGGACTGCCAATCCAAGTACACGTGTCGAATCCAGCCCTCCGCCACTGACGCGACACCTTCACCTCGATAGCGCTTCGCCCCAAGGGCACGTACACGAAAAAACTCCCCGGTAGCGTCCTGCTCCAGCACCTCAAGCTGCTGCCCATCTGAGGCAGAGAACTCGGAGAAGTTTCGTGTTGCCCGAGATAGCGTGGGCACTCGGCGAAGCGCAACTTTCTGCGTGCCCCCCTGAGCTCGGCAGACCGCCGAACAAAGCTGCAGTTGTGGCCGGGTCTCTTCCAGCAGTAGCCTGGCTCCGCAAACCTCGCAAGTGTTTACGCGGGCTTGAACTTCGTCGAAACTGTGCCGCTCCGAAAACTGATCCTCTTGGGCCCTTCGCCACTGCATTAAACATCCGTGGTGGACGGGTGCTCGGCAATTACAAGGGTAGCATAGCTGGGCTTCCAAGCCCTCTGCCCCATCTCTCTCTGTGGCTAAACATAGTCGACACTCCAGCTGGACATGCGCAGCCCCTGTTTCCATGGCCACCTGATGAGAGGGCCAAGATCAAGCTACAAACTCTTGCTTGGAGCTCGGTGTCGAGACTTGTGGATGGTAGCTGCGCATCTTTCCCTTCATGTGTTGGTCTGTGGCTGGAACAGCTGCAGAGGGTGAGAGGACGGTGACAGCTGCCTTTTCTTCGAGGCAACAATCATCTGATGCCTGCAGCACGTGCCCTGTTTTGTTCACTGCTTTGCTCCGATGGCACTGCTGAAGTAACCACGCCCTCGTCCTGCAGCCCGGATATACCAGAAAAGGTTTCTGGCGGCCCTTCCGAATGTTTGGAGGAGGCGACCTCGTCCTTTGGCTGCGCCGACCTCATCCCAAACTCACTGGAAAGGAAAAGAGCACAGCCTGCGGACATCTGCTTGGCTCCTGGCTGGATTGGCGGCCGAACCTAGTCGATGCAAGCGAGAATAGTCCCGCAAATCTCGCGGTGTCACAAACGAATTCTCGACGTGTCACTGAAAGGATGGTTGTGTATGACAGCCGCACTCAGATCCTCTAACCTTCATTTCGCAGCGTCGCGGCCTTCGGCGGCTCCAGCCCAGATGCGCCCCGTTCCTCAGAGCGTTGGTCTCTTCCCGACGTGAACATGAGTCGATGGGTCCTCTCTGGTACACCGAGAAACCGGCTCACCTGCGTGGCCTCATGGAAGCTCCGACGGGCCGGAGCCCGTAACCGCCAAAAAAAGAACAGCCTTTCCCCCAAGCGAGTCTCCGAGTGTCGAGCTGCAGGCGAAGGCCCGGCACCTCCTTTGGGCCTGGGAGCCGACAGAAGAAAAGGGCTCAGTCTATTCGCTGCTGCCTTCCGCCTGGGCTCGCCGCTGCCGCTTGCCTGGGGACTTTGACCGTCCCTTCGCACCTGTGCACCCGGACACTGAAGCTTGCGGAAGCACCTTGCACACCTTTCCACTCTGCCGAGCCTCTAGAGTCTGACCGCGCTTGCGACGCTCCAGTCCTGGAAGACGAGACCGGCAGTTGCACAAAGCAAGACATGCCTTTTGCTGCTCGATAGCTCGAAAATGACTGCGACGACAAAGACTTTTTGCGCACTTGAGAGCTCGGCCCAGTTTGCGAGGACACCGCCCTTCTGGAAAGGCGCCTGCATCGAAGACAATACCAAACTGTATCACTTGGAACACCATTGGCTTAAAGGGCAACTAACCAGCTCAGATGCCCAAGAAGAGCACAGCGTTCGAAGCGGAATAACCAAGCTCCAGACCCCCGTGCATCGGCTATCCGTTGGTCAAGTTCCTTTTCCACCTTTTGGTAGCAGCACAGGAAAGGACTCGTACTCCAGAAACAAACACTCTCATGCAGACAGCGCAGGCATTTGCACACCAGACACCAGAATTTCTGGCAATCCGAATAGCATCCTTTTCGGAGCCCCCCCTCCACCCCGAGAAGCCGTTCAGAAACTAGCACAACAAAACCTAACGATACAAAGATACACAATGTACACGTGACAGATCCCGAAACGCAGTGTGGACGCCACAGTTCGCTATCAAGGCGTGTGAGCCAGGACATGCTGGCTAGTGCAGGATTGACAGGACTTGCCCGGAACTCACACGACGCGACAGGAGCTCTGAGAATCTTAAACTGTGGAGGAGCCCCAAACCTCAGAGCCCTGTGCAGGAGGCACTTCCAGTAATGTTGACATGTTGGAAACAGTGGCAGGGCGATACATTCCTAGGTCAGGGACTTTCAGGGCTAGAAACGGGCTGCTCACAATTCGCAAGTAGTTTGGCGCGAAGATCGTTGTTCACTGCGCTGTCCCTCGTGACGCAGAAGCAAGTGAGTGTTCGAAACCTTGCGTGGGCTGCTGCGAAAGAAAAGTTGAAGATTCGCATGCTCGCTGCATGCATTGGGCCTTTGTCAGAAACCACGAAGACGACATTCAGAATCTATATACTGAGACACAGAGGTAAGTTTGTAGCTATACAGATATAGAATGTATATATACAAGTGTGTATATATATATATATATACATACACGTACGCATAACTACTATCATGAAGAACATGGTTCGCAACAAAAAAATCTAGTCAAGGTTTTAAGACATCACATCCACGACCTTCTACGGAAGCATGTCTTCTTTCTGCAGCATACGAGCTTCTACTGAAAATCAGTGTTCAATTCACAGGAACCGAACCCTTTCTGTTCTGTCCAGTGCTTGCAGAGCTCATGCCTGAATCAAATGTGCCAGCTGAACTGTCGCTGCTAAAACGCATAATTGACTCTGCAGCGAATGATGCCTGCTCCATCTCCTGAAAGACAGAGTGGTAGCTCATGTGAGCCTACCAGCGCATGTTCCCGTGACTGCGATGCCGCTGTATTCCTTGTATTTCTGCATGCTACGGACGGAAAGAGCGGAGGCCTCCATGCACATGGCTGCGTCCTCCACGTTTTCCCGGAGACCTTCTAAGACCCTGAGGGCTCGGTGCTGGAGGAACCGGATAAGTGCTGCCTTTGATCTCCAGGGAGCATCGTGACGGGTTCGCCCCATCACCTTGGCGCGGAGAATCTGAACTGCTCCGTTTGGAACTGGTGCTGGCGTAGGCCATCGGCCGTGGGCTTCTCCCTGATCCTCCGAGGCGGCAGAGTCCTTCATGCTCAACCTCAGATGGAGCAGAAAGCCTCGGCAGGACGCCGAGGCAGCTCCCGCCGCTGAGCTGCAAGCACCGCTACACCGGTCATCTCCCGGATGAGCTTCAAATGCCGGCCAGCCCTCAAAGCACAAGTGGAGAACAGGACGAGGAAAGCAGAAGCCAGTCTGAAGCCCTGGCTTGCCGCAGACCCATCCTGCGATTTCTTTGGGCACCTTTTGACAGAGATGCCTTCGCTGGGAAGAGCGAGCACGGCATTGCCAGTCGGAAGCCTCCAGGGTTTTGCTGTCGAAGTCCAGCGCCCTGAGTTGAAAGGGCTTCCATGATCGTCCGTTCGAGATGGAGGATAAGCATAGGAAACAGGCTTCACGGCCGCAGCCACCTCCGCTGCTGAGGAGCCCGAGACGAGGAGGATGCTGTCAGAGCCTCGGGCGCAAGCACGAGTCTCTGTCTGTGTGGGGCAGACGAAGATGCTTCACAACCAATATTGACATTGATTGTCGAGTGAGTCTCCAGGCTAGCATCATCCTTCTCGATCTTGACGGTTACCTCGACTTGTTGAAGTCCAGAGAGTCCCGTGCTCATTTGTGCCAAGTACCCGACTTTGAAGTCTTTTTCGATTGACTTCAGGTGCTCACCTGTCCGGAAAAACTACGAGGCTGTTTGCGATCGTCCCCAGAGAAGCGTTGCAGACCGCACCCTTCTTGCCGATAACCATGCCCATGCCTTGGCTACGCAACTTTGCCAAGTCTTGGAAGGCCCAGGGCGCCCAGGGCGGCCAGGGCCCCGGCAGCTGGACGGGACACGGAGGCGTCGTTCGCTCTGGTCGAGCACGAGATCTGCCAGGCACGCTCTCCGACGAAAGGCTTCCTACTTCCTACGACACACACGAGCTCAAGCCGGCCGAAAGGGGGTGGCTCCACGCCGCTCGTCACATCTCAGCTCGACCGACTTTCAGCTCCGCTTTGCCAGGTTACCGAGGCTGCAGCTGGAGAGAAAAGCCTGCGTCTGCTGCGCCTTGACTTCCCGCCTTTGTGGTCTCTACGGCAGACGGAGCACAAGGTCTCGAGGTCCTGCTTAGATCCAGGCTCCTGCTTGCGGCGTTGATGGGCTGTACGCCGGGACTCCTTTTCATGCCAGATGAAAGCACCTCACTTGGTCCCGACAATCTCCGAAGGTCAAGCCACCGTAAGGACAACTGAAAGCTCCGCAACAACTGGGGGAGCAACTCATCTCTGCCGGCAGGCTCTCGGGCATCGAGCATTAGCAATTGTCATTGTTCTGGAGAAGCTGGGTTTACGTGCTACTCCAGTTGGAAAGTCTTTGAAGTAGACCTTTGTACGAGTGGCACATCTTGTCTTTAATGACACAGCTGGCAGGGTGCGCAGTGTGCACATCTGAGCCCTTCATGATTTCACGCAACGGCGGTTGTCGAGCGGGGAGGGCGCCAGCTGTGCTAACTGAGTCGGGGGTACCATCACTGCTACACTCAGGCGTTGCTGATTGGCAGCGGTCTGCTCGCAATTTTTTGTGGATGCAGCTCTTCTGCAACCAGCATGCTGTTGACTCATTCCTGCCGCGCAGATGCTATCGGCATGGATGAGTTTGGGGAATACCACACCTGCATGGCCAACGGCTGCACCATGTCCCGTTCAGAGTCTGTCTCTGCTGGAGAGCGTCATGGTGCATCCGTCGAAAAAGGACTTTGCCGTCCGTGCAGGCTAGTATTGTGTCGCTAACATCGGAATCGAACCGATCTGGGGTCTGCACAATGGTACTCACTTTGGAGCACGCAACTATCTCTTCAAGCCAGATTGTTAATGAGGCGCTTCGCCTGACATGGACACTGTGAGGGACACCTTGCAGCCCGTCGCAGACCCGACCCATGCTGCCGAGTCCGACGCCTGACGTTGCACCATCGGGAGTGGCGAGTCCATCAGCTGCATGAGTTTGCGACCACAAACATTGAAGATCTTGGCCTCCATGAAGCTAAGTTGAACCATGTGCCAGCAGCTCTTTGACAAGAACTTGAGAAGCAGGCCCTCTGGGAAGACAGCGTAGCCAGACTGCCCAATGCCCGCAAGCCTGCCGCCAGAAAGTGCATGATCGGCTTGCACGAGAGACGATGCCCTGACGAAGGATTTGGATGCAAGCTTTCAGTTCCCGGCATTCTGCTGCAGTGTCAGGGACGTCCAACCGCTGCGCCAGGACTGTCGCAGCATCCATACTCGCCAGGCGTCGGGCCTTTGGCAAGATTTCACGACCCCCCTGACTCGAAAGCTGTCCTCCGCTTCCATTGTCAGCATCGCACAATCCGATCGGGGTGATCCTCGGTGTTGGTAGCAACGACCATGCCCTTCACCTGACGTGAGGAGCGTACACGAAGGCCAAGATGGAGCAAGAACAGATTCGGGGCCTGGTCATCTGGAAGGCTGCGAGCGTAGATCCGGAAGTCGGCCATCATACCAAAAGGCTTGCGCCCTTCGAAAGCTCACCGGTTCGCCCTGGGCTGTTACTTCAAACTTTAGAGAGCCTCCAGCCGCCGAGTCGTTGCCGACCATGTAGAAGTCATTCAGAATCTGAGGGTGCGTGCAGTGCCCTCCGGCGCTAAAAGACGCTTCAACATGCTGAGCTGCCCACCCACACCTTGGAGTAGACAACAGGATGTCAGTATGTTGTCACTTAGACAGTACCAGTAGGACATGCTATTCTGCGTGACCGACGGCTGCAAACGACACATTGACATCTTGCCTTGAACTTGCTTACACCGCATGTGAGCCCGTCTTGCCCAGCAACGTTCTTCATTTGTTTGCACCAGTCGTCGAGGAAGAGCTTCGTTCCCTCGAAGGGCTGTGAAGGGCTGCGGCTCGTGGAAGACACGAGCGCCAGCCTCATTGCGACCGCTACTCTTTTCATGTGCGCAAGCCTCTATTCATGGAAGCATGCAAACGAGAGACAGGTGCCAGCCGGGATGGAGCTGGGGCGTCTTGATCGGGCGCTTAGTCCTCAGGGATGCAGGTGGATGCAAGGAAGGCTCAGATTCGGCAACTGCCGTCGTGCGCCTGGTGTGGTCGACCAGGGTCCAAACACCCTCACCGTCTGGATCCGCCTCGAAGTCCACATACAGCTGTGTGAGCCTTTCTGGCCTCAGTGACCACTACAAGCCAGTCTGATTTGGTCTTGACAAGTCCAGATTTAGGCTAGGCATATGCGAGGCAATATAGGGGACGGACGGAGAGCTTTGCAGGAGGACGCACTGGCTTCTGGCCTTGCAATATATTGGGTCAAGCAGCTGGGCTGCCAAATCCGTACTCTTGAAGCAGCCAAGCGACTGTTTCTGAAGAATCGGACTGGTTGAGGGGCCACAGGAACCTGACTTCGAAACAAAGAGCTGATGGGTAATGTGGACATGTGAACTGTGGATCGCATCCTGAGATGCAGAGCCCCATGCCAGCACGTAATTGTGAAGTGTCTCGGGTCCGGCGGCTCGTCCAGCCAATGATATGGACCTTGTCGTCACACCCCTCTTCACCGTGTAGAGTAACCCTCGAAGGAGACTGTCACGAGGCTTTGGCTCTGTGACGTTTGCTTGAAGGTGTCCATCGGAGAGGCCTTGCACGGTACAATGGCACTGGGTTGGCTCGACTTCCGAAGCAGTGCCGCAAGGCCAGGACTGCAGTGAGGAGACCAGGCACATTGTAGGTCTTCAAGCCGTCCGGATGCAACGTCAAGCCTTACTTGTGCGACGCGCAGCTTTAAAGTACAACTGCTTCGTGGCTGCCGGCAACAACAGCATCGGCCCGCCACTTGCTGACAAACCACGGCTTGCATCTCCACACCTCTTGACTTTGCCATTTTCCGCCAAGATGCAAGAGCCTGTGCCAAACTCAACCCCCCACATCGAGCTGTACCTGCAGGCTGATGGAAAATAGACAAGCCTTGACAGGTATTGGGACACTGCCCAGCAAGATCTCGCTGAGGCAAAGACATGCCCTGACCAATTTCAACGGGCTTTGGCTCCCCCGCTTTGATTGGCAGGAGGACGTTTGCAGCATCCACCGTGATGCACCTGCACCAAGACGAGCTTTATGTTCACTCTCATATACGTACTCTGCAAATCCAGTCAGTATGTTCGGCAAAGGTTGGCTACCGTGTTGGAGCAGCGTACAAACAGCTGCACTGGCAGGATCTTCAGGAACATGCTGAGGTTCTCAGCAGTGGCCTGGATCCATCGAACTTCAGCCAGCAAACCTCACACATCTTAGAACTCCTCAGACAAGAGCCTTCTGGAGGATGGCTCAACAGCAGCACTTGAGGGACATGTCTGACTGGAACCCCGTGTGTCAGATACGGCGTACTAGTCTGCGAGCTTTAACGTTTATTCTCAGGCGGAGTAGGATCAGGAAACGAAGATGGAGGAGTATGCTGGCAGCGAAGTGCTTGCTGCCCAGCGGCCAAGCGCTCGTAGTCCACATCAGGTGCCCAAAGTAGATTGGCTAGCGTGGCAGCGGCCTCCACTGGACATAGCATGACGGAACAAGGCTCACACACCGTGGCATCCCCCTTCTGCCTCACGCGCTTCCGCCCAAAAGCCGGTACAGACACATCCAAGAAGCGGCGACAGCGCGTTGTCGTAGAGCATCCTGGGAAGCTCGGGCGGTTTCAGAGCATCGGACCCCAAACCCCTGTCCCTTCAAAGGTCGAGGCTTTTTGAACTTGGGCTCCAGTGCCAGGCGGCTGAACAAGGAGAGGACCAGGACCTGAGCCGAAGATGAAGATGCTTTCGGACCTGTGGCGACGTGACGACTCCTGGACCAAGGTCCCGACACATTCGTATGGAGCGCATTGCTGCATCGTCTCCATGCCTCTTAATGTCGCAAACATGCGAACAGCCTCAAAGGAAGTCTACGGCCTACAGGCCTGCGATAAGTGAATCAGAAGTTACACTGGGTCATTCTCTGAAGTTGCGTGAGGCCGCGGCTGGTAAGCGCTCGCTTTTCTTGAGCTCCTCAGCGCCCGACTATTGGCGGGTAGAGGCCTACCGGATCCTACTGGCCTCTGGAGAGCAAAGCACACAAGGTTTTTTCAGCCGGCGGCTGGCGAAGCAGATCTTGAGCCTGTCCGCCACCGTCATTTTGCTGCCTCGCGGAACAGAAGCTGACCAAACTCTCATTCTCTCCAGTTTGCCCGAACCCAGAGAGCCGGGCGCTCCGCAGCGTCCGTCCCCTGCTCTGTTCAGGCAATCGCTGCAGGGCATGCGATGCAGCGATGCATGAAACGCGCCTCGCGCTCTTCTTCGTAGCAGGCACTGCTGTTCACCTGTTCAGCAGCTGAGCAACCGAGCAAGTTGCACTTGTTGGCATCGACATGCATCTGCAGCACAGCCTGCCACCAATCCAGAATGCTGTTCAAAGTTGTTTCCACTTGGCTCGGATGTTTCTGAAACTTCTGCTCCTGCAGGATGTGACTTGAGGTGGACGAAAGCACTGCCGAGCAGAACCTTGAAGATGTTCAGGAGCAGGGAGGCGATCGTCTTGCAGTGCTCATCTTTCCGTTTCACCCAGCCTTCCAGCCTCAGCTTCTGCAGGGACGGGTTCCACGTACGCGTCACCGCCGCTCACGACGGCTGACACAACATGGTGCTTGGACAAGGGGCTGCTCCTCAAACTCGCCCCTTGGGGGGTAGACCTCGTCTGGATCTGTCTCCTGAAGGCTGCTGGCACCGACACCAAGAGGCAGTTAGGCAGCATGCATACGAACCGAAGCACAAGACACACGAGCCTTGGCAACCCAACCTCTGCAAACACAGCTTGTCTTGCAAACCCTGGCTTGACTGCTCGAAAACGACGCAGCACTGTAGCTGCTGTATACAGACTAGTTGCTGAGATGCTGATTCATGGTGGCTGTGGAGGAAAGCTGTGTAAAGAGGGGCCATGAAAGCTAGAAGGTTGCTTGGCATGACGGGCGGGACTGTTTGTCACACCTCGAAAAGGCTCCTCATCCCACTGGGGGTCGTTTTGCGCCCTGTTTAGATCCTCATGGTTTGGGGGTCCAGAGTCTAGGGCAAAATGGGCGCTAGTCTTGGGAATCTAGCAGCAGTTTCGAGGGCGATTGTTAGCACTGCGATTTTCGTGTACAGTGCGTTCAAATATAGTGCCTTCAAAGATATTGCCTTAGTCCACACCTGCCTAGTTATTGCACTTTCTGATAAGTTACATTTCTGCACAATGAGCCATAGTGGGGTGTACTGGCATTTTCGGGCCGGTACAAGCCAAGCAGCTTTCTGCTCCAATGCGTTTCACGATCATCGCCATAAGGTTGCTTATAAATAAAGGAGGCTCGTAGGACGAGCAGCAGGCATAATTCCGAAAGCATGACCCTTTTCTTGTAATACTGATGGATTGCTTGCATGTGCCGGCCCGAAAATGCCAATACACCTACGAATAGGACATGTTTCACTTGCACACAATGATGCCAAGGACTGTTTTTGGGTCCCCAAAGATTTTTTGGGTACTGTCGGAAAGGCTCTTGCTCGGCCCTGGGTAGGACCGGCGCTCAACAGCTTCTCGAGCGTGCATGGACAAAGTCCGAAGAAGGCCTTCCGCCCTGTCCAGGGGCTCAAGGGTTAAAACACAATCTCTCCAGCGCACGGGTTTTCGTTTACCCCGCCACATATCCATGACCAGAAAAGCCTTCCAGTGGCCACTTCCTGCAGCCCGGATTGAGATTCCGCGAGAAGCCTTCCTAAGCCAACGACAAGTTTGAACTCTTGTGAACCCTTTGCCATCTAGAGGTCTTAAAAAATGCCCTCCCCCCAGTGGCAATGGCTTCAAATGGCCCCTGCGGCAAAAAGAACAAATGAAGCCTCGAGGAAGACAGAAAACACCTTGACAGGCCACACAACATTTTTTGCTTCTTGACAAGGCTTCATGACGTGCCACTATCGCCCGAATTCGCAAGGTTCGATCACTGTCACCGCTGTCCCGGGCTCGGGCTTCCGCCCTTGGCAGGCTCCCCGCCCTTCGCCGGGTTTCCGCCTTCCTGCCCTTCGCTGGCTGCCTGCCCTTCGTGGGTTTCCTGCCCGTCGCGGGCTCCTTGAACTCCGAGGCTTCGAGCCCTTCGCGGGTTTCCTGCCCTTCGCGGGCTCTCTGGTCTCTTTGGAGCAGTTCGCTCCTAGTTCTGAAATTCTCTAGTTCCTTTCGATCGGTTTGCTCCTTGTTTTCAAATTTTCTAGTCTGATCCGAAATTTTCTAGTCTCTCGCCAGCGGTTTGCTCCTTGTTCTCAAATTCTCTATTCTCCTTTGAGCGGTTTGCTCTTGTGTTCTGAAATTGCCCAATCGTTTTCCAGCGGATAGTTTTTTTCCTCAAAGTCTCCAGTTTCTCGAGCAGTTTGCTCTTTTTTTCTATATTATCCAGAGTGTTTTTCTCTTGGCTTGTCTTTGGTTCTCAAATTCTCTAGTCTCTTTTGAGCGGTTTGCTACTGGTTCTGAAATTCTCTAGTTCCTTTCGAGCGGTTTGCTCCTTGTTTTCAAATTCTCTAGTCTGATCCGAAATTCTCTAGTCTCTCGCCAGCGGTTTGCTCCTTGTTATCAAATTCTCTATTCTCCTTTGAATGGCTTGCTCTTGTGTTCTGAAATTGCCCAATCGTTTTCCAGCGGATAGTTTTTTTCTCAAAGTCTCTAGTTTCTCGAGCAGTTTGCTTTTTTTTCTATATTATCCAGTGATTTTGCTCTTGGTTTGTCTTTGGTTCTCAAATTGCTACTGGTTCTGAAATTCTCTAGTTCCTTTCGAGCGGTTTGCTCCTTGTTTTCAAACTTTCTAGTCAGTTTCGAAA
>CAJNDV010033307.1:90345-132581 GCA_905221635.1 Symbiodinium sp. CCMP2456
TTCTCAAAGTCCCTATGTTCCTTCGAACGGCTTGCTCTTGTGTTCTGAAATTCTCCAGTCGTTTTCGAGCGGTTTGCTAATTTTGTTCACGCAGTTTGCTCTTTTTTCTTATATTATCCAGTGTTTTTTCGCTTGGTTTGCCCTTTCTTCTCAAATTCTCTAGTCTCTTTCGAGCGGCTTGCCACTTGTTCTTAAATTTTGCAGCCTCTCTCGTAGATTCTGGAAATCTCTTTCGAGCGGTTTGCTCCTTTTTATCAAATTCTCTAATCCTTTTTGAGCGGTGTGCTCCTTGTTCTCAAATAATTTAGTATCTTTGGGGCGCGTTGCTGCGCTTTCTCGTGTCATTCGAGTGGCTTGCAAATTCTCTAGTCTCTTTCAGTGTTCAGCTCCTTGTTCACAATGTTTTTCGTCTTTTTCAAGCGGTTTGCTCCTCTTTTTAGCGGTTTGCTTCTTTTGCTCAGTTTTTTTAGTTTTTTTTTCGAGCGGTTTGCTCAAAGTCGCAGTCTCCTTCGAGCGGTTTGCCGCTTGTGTTCTCAAGTTTTCAAGTCTTTTACGAACGGTTTGGTCGTTGTATCTAATTCCCTATTCTCTTGCGCTTGGTTTGCTCTTTGTTCTCAAATTCTGCAGTTTGTTTCGAGCGGTTTGCTCCTTTTTATCTCCTGAGCCTTTTGCTCTTGTGACACACCGTCTCAGAGTCTCTTTGTCTGTCTTATGTCTCTTTGTTCTTTTGTTCCTACGAAAAAAGCTGTGCACGGCCGGCTAGGTTGTTTTTTTTTGTCTCCCTAAAGATTCTTAGGGTCGAGACAACACGTGTGCACTGAGAAAAAACACTCTAAACCTTTTGGTCGGGAGAAGGGGGGACCTCAAGGGGAGGCCTCTCATTGCTTCTGAACTAATCATTTCAATGGTGCGAAGGGTCCCAGCCCCACCTCCACTACTGCTGAACGACCTGATTGGACCCACACGCGGATTTCACCTGGTGGCCTACTAATGCGAAATTGTAAACGACAACTCCCGCAAGCTGCACAGAGCTAGCTTTCGTCAAGTGACCCAGGCGATGAGCAGGATGAACGGCCACTTGCGACATCACCCGCCTGCACAGCTACAGCAGGCGTTAAGCGGGGCTTGAGGAACACAAACCAGCATGATACCGCTGCATGCAACCAAGGGACAGAACTGCCAACTCGATCTTGCGATGGTCTCTTGCAGCGTTCCGCTCCTTCTCACGAAGGCAAGTACATGCCATTGAAGCGATTGCACGGTATATACATAGAAAGACGCACTCGAGGCTCTGGCGCGATACTTTCGCACAAGCCTGCAGACGAAAAGCAACCCCAGAGGACCAAAAGCGCAGGACTCTTGGATGCAAGGATGCCTGTTCAGCTTTCCCCAGATGTTGAAGCTTGCTAGCAGCTGCTGCATTTCACGATTGAAGGAAAGAATGGAGACCTCGGTCAACTTGAACTTCAGGCAAACAGCTTCGACGAGAAGGCAAGTTGACGAGCAGTTCCGGCTGGGCCCCTTTGCGCCGTCCAGCAGCAGTCGCATCAGGCCTGGTCAGCACATCTCCGCAAATCCCGTTGACAGCAGCCACCTGTGAAGGCCTCTCGATGCCTCTCGAGTACTGAAATCTGAGAGGAGAGCTGTCGGGAAACTTTCCAATGATGGCCAAGTCAAGGAAGCCCAGCCTTACAAGAAGCTGACATGGTCGCACGCAACAGACTCTTCTTCGAGTCCGTTGCAGTTGTTCGCCGAAGAAGATGATGAGCTCGTGGCCTCATGCAGAGAGTCAAACACAAGAGACCAGTTGCAGAGGTCGACGGTCCACTGAATTCCCGCAAGGCCGGGGCAGGTCTGCGCAGATTCCTGATCCAGCAGATGACGGATGGTGCCGAGGAGGACCTGCTCAAAGGGTGAAACCCGGGCCGAAGCTTCCAAGACGGGCCAGGCGGGCCCGGGACCTGCAGAAGAACCGGTTCTCGGAGCTCCACGGCCAGGTAGAGATCCTGAGCTGACCAAAGGCGTCTTTCCTTCGTCCCAATGACACACCGATCTCGCCTGCAAACCGAAGTCCCGGAGTCGCCAGCGCAGATTCCACTGCGGAAGCAGGACCTGCAACCAGGAACCGATTGAGGACTTCAGCCCCAGCCCCAGCATCATTTCAGGGCCGCACCCAGAGCAAGCAGTTCATGTAGCAGAGCCTCATCCTCAGGCCAGACTGAGGGAACTCGGGGGCTTCGACCAAGGGCAGAGACCAGAGATTCGAGCTCGGCATACTCAACTTTGTGAGTGAAGTCTTCCGAACCATACCTGGTCGCGTGTGCATAGCAAACACAGCATCGAAAGCCGAGGAACTGAGAGATTGTAGCGGCCTCTTAGCTACCGTTCCACTGAGGGCTGGGCTCAATGGGAAAAGACTTGTCCTCGGCCACTCAGCCAGTATCACACAGAATGCCGCAACAGCCAGGACACCATCAGAACCTCGCGGCTAATGCGGCTAATGGATCCGTAAACCTGGAAGCCACGCCAACAATTTTTGCGTATGGTTCATTGCTTTCCGACATGGAGACTCTCCTCCGTCGTCTTGGCTTATGAGTCAGTAATAGTTTTGGCGCTGCTGAGCACATTTAAAACCCTGCTGCCGCCAAGCGTCTAGATCATCCACAAGAAAATCCTCTAGACCTCGCTCTTGGTGGAACGACTCGAACTCTCACGCCCCGACCGGCAGCAAAAGCCTCACTCGAGGCTCTGACCACTGCCGCTCTCGCTTCGAGCAGCTGCCCGGAGACGCTGGTGCCTCGAGGCTACGGGGAACCGGGGGCTGAGCCGGGAGTGTGCGTCTCAGACGACACACATCGGAAAACTCGGGCAGCGGCAGATCGACAGACTGCTTCCAGGTAGCCACCAAGGAAAACAACAAGGTATCCAGGCCTTGGCAACACTCGGCTGCACATGCTGGCAGGTCGGCCCTGCAGGCATCCAGCCAACATGTTGAGCTGCAAGCCTTCCACTCCTCCAACACCAGGAGCTGCCTCCATCAAAGTCTCGAAAAGGTCCTGAGATATGCTCCATGCCCTGCATCGAGGGCTGGAAGTCCCTTTTTGCTTGGGCTGTCCACACTGCGGCTCAGTGACGGGTGACTTGCGGCAGATCCAATAAAACAGGCGCGCGAGCTCGGACACCAGGCGAAGGTTGTCAGACCTCAATCACCATTGCGATCGAGAGACTCATGACTCCATGGCTTGTCTTCAACCATTTTCCAATGCTCTTCAGAAGCCGACATGCTCGCAAAAATGGCGCCGATGGTCCGAAGATCCACCTGGCAGGCGTGGTCGTACTTGATCATCCTGGCAGGTCAAGAGGGCATACTATGATGATTGCAAACTAGCACTGAAAGCATTCCGATAGCTACCACTGGTCAGTCATACTAGCAAAGGAACTATAAGTCAGAATAAACATGCAGGAGGGCAGTGCAAGCAGGTCACTGCTGAGAATGGTGGGCAAAGATCGTGCTAGGTCTCTCGACAGTTATGCAACTGGCGGGCTCCACGTGCCCATGGTATGGGCACAGTGAGCCATAGCAGAGATGTCTCTGGCCTGGGACACAAGCACTCCAAGTCTTTACGCTCGGAAATCTGGAACCGGGACAAGTTTGAAACAGCGGGCATGCCCAGCTTAAGGAAGCGGCCCATTGCCCCATCCGTGCAACGCTGCTGCCATCACTCGGGCGCAAGTAGTTCGTCGATTTGAAAAACGACTCCAGAATGTCACCGACGGAACCTGGCCAAGATACAGTGTTACAGATCTGGCAGGTGCTGATGTGCAGGCTGGAGCCGTGCGCAGCGCTTTGATGCAGCCGGGTTGCCACTCAGGAAAACTGGCAGATTCTGCGGATCTGCTGAGATTTTCACCTTGCAAGGATTTGGGAAGTAAAGCCCCTTATCCTGACATGAACGAAACACACATGCCTCACGGCGACAACATGTAGCATGGGGGCTCTCGGGAGGATGAGTCAAGTGAAAAGACTAGTCCAAGCTGCAAAGGTGTGCGTAGCGATTTCAACAGCCGCAGGAACCTGCACGCAAATTACGTAAAGGCGACCAGGCCATGCAGTAGGCGAAGCAGGAGTCAACAGTGATGTCAACAGCAACCCGCCTGATTCAGAGCTATGCAGAGAAAATTCAAGACGCTCGTGGAACACAAAGATGGCATGAACCTCAATCGGCCCAGTGTCGCTGACTCCGCATTCCACTTGTGATCGGAACAGACTGTCAGCGAGCTGATCGACTGTGGTCGTGGCTCCGGATAGTCTGCCATCTCCAGGATTGTCTCCTTTGCCACGAAGCACGAGATTCAGGCCATACTTGGACTCGAGACTGGGGAAAGTGATATCACAAACGCCCCGGATCATTGCGGAGCTTGAAGCACGGCTCCGCACAAGCAAAGCAGGCAGATGCACGGCCCGTAGCACTTGGAAGGACCCACGGAGCAACACCGAGTGCAAGTGCGAAGTCGCAAGAATTGCGGAAGTCGAGGCCGCACGGCAGCATGCAATGGCTTACGATCGGCAGAGCGCTTGGAGGGTACTGCGGAGTAAAGTGGGCTGCTCCTTCGAAACTTTGTAGGGGCTGCTGCAGAAACGATCGGCCTGTGTAAAAGGAACCTTCATAGCGGTTTGGCTCCACCCATCCTGCCTGCCCCAAACACCTTTGAGCAAGGGGCCGAACAAGCTGCGCTCTTTCTACGACACCGGCCCCGAGGAAAAAGGGTGCCAAGGTCAAGATCTTCCATGGACGAACTCAGCAGAGAAGTAGAAAACTAGGCACCCGAAACCACAACGAGCGAGCGTCAGAGATGGTTGGCGAAGGTTGCTTCAAGACACACCGTGTAACAAGCTGAGACCAGCGCAGCAGCGAGGAGCTGAAAGCGGTGTTCCTGCTTTGTCACTACATGAGGCTGACAGAAAACGGGTAGTAGCGGAGGCATGGGCGCTGAACGCTTCAACGGACACAACATCGCCAGGGCATGGGAATCACGGGCTGCTGCCCCGTCCTCTGCGCTATCGCCCTCTTGAAGACCTGGCTCTCTTCCGCCGAAGCACAAAGAATCGACTTGAACAAATGTCCTTTGCCTGGTGTCTGGTCCTGCTCTTCCTCCTCCAGATCCTCTGCGCCTGACTGCACAGCTAGTGTAAGCTCCACTCTAGTGCTGAATGCACCTCAGGTCTTGCAGAGGCGGCTTTTTCGCGACAACACACACAAACGAAGCTTCCAGTCGCCTTCTTTGGGCATCGTGAGGAGCATCATGGAGCCTACACACAACTCTGAAAGATAACCAGATTCTACACACAAACAAGCCCGTATGAAAACGCTCTGGGCCTACAAAGTCAAGCTGGACAAGCTTCTCGCGAGCCTGACAGGAGCCCACAGGCAAACGCCTCATACATCTCCTCGGCAAGTGAAGCGCCTGTCTGTTGTGGAAGAAGGTGCGACTGACCCGAACCTTGCTCCGAAGATATGCAACAAGACTTCAACTTCAACGCTGCTCGGACGGTTTCCGAGGTGCAAACCCCCAACTCCCGCCAAGGCGTCACAGAGTGACGAAAGGCCTCGAAAGCCAGGCATGACACATGGGGCGGGCACCCTCCTAGAACCTGAGCTGGCCAGTCGGGATCTCATCCATCTGCTTTTGCACGACTTTCGAACGAATGCTTGCAAAGTGGCAACCTCACAGTACTACAAACCCTGGCAGAGAACAGGCATACTCGAATAAGAGCACTTTTCATCCTGGTTGCCACCGCCCTGATACGCGGAGCATTGAAAGAAATACCAGTGCAGTCAAGCTTCATATTTGAGGTGCTTGATGCAGTTCTCCATGACTAAGTTGTCATCCTCGGCAGAGGTGTTGAGGAATTGCAGGCACAGTCAGAGGTCGCATGACGCATTCAGGATCGCTCGGTTGCGTCCGAGAGTCGAAGGTGGGATGATTTTCACTGCGCACTGTGCTGATGAACTCCCACAGCTCTCGAAACTTCTTGATCTCCTCTGCAAGAACTATTTGTAAGTTGACTCTGCTTTGAACAACCCAGGGCCACGGCGTTTTCTCTGCAGGCAGCGGCAACCGCAGCGTTGAACTCGCTGTAAGTCATCTTGGCCTCAAGAGCCACAGCAAAGAGAGTCGTAGCGTCTGAAGCCATGAGTCATCCGTGAGCTGACAGAAGCGGTCAGAGTGTCTTGGCGCTAGTCGACTAAAGGTCGGCGGCTTTATTTGTGTCTACAAGAATGAGGTGGCGAAGCTTTAAGATGCGTGCCCACGAATATGTGTCCGTGTCAGCTATATACAGCAATATGAATGTCCACGGTACCAGAAGCCGGTGTGACATCCCACAGTGACAAGGGGGGCCGAAACACGCCTGAGCCCGAAAGGCCGCTCTGCGTTCGTCAAGGAGTGTGGCGGGGGTGGGCGATCTCGGTGAGAACCGCGCCGCACGGACGAAGCGGCCACGTATATGAGTGTCTTGAGAGAGAAAGGATCCCAAGCATGAAAGGCATTCTCAATCTTAGCTTTCGTCTGCGACAAGACCGGGGTACGTGGTCGTTGCGTGTGCTTCACCTTTCCGAACCCGGGGCTAGCAGACTAGCAGAAGCAGAGGCTTCGTCCGAGACCTGAGGAGGCAGCGACATCCTCGGGGTCGATGCCCGGCTCCTCAGCGGGCTCAGCCTCCGCATCCTCCTCCTCTTTCTGCTCCACCGACTCCGCGCCCCCCATGCCTGCCTTAGCTACGACGAAGCAGCGAGTCTCAGGGAGGGCTCTGCAGAAAGATCTGCCCTGGCTTCGGCCTTACAGTGCCGTCGGCCTTCCACCAATCACGAAGTTCACATGTCTCTGCAACGCCCGAGAGCGAAGTGCATGTGGCAGCCTTCTGAGTGCTTGCTCTATGCGTCTGGCTTGAGGGAGGTGAGCGGTGTTGACATCTCATGTACTGTAGCTGCTTTCTCGTGCGTCCTTGGGCCTAGACCTGCAGCGTGATCTCAAAACCTCTGAAATGCTGAAGCGTCCCTGAGCTGCTTGGACATGACAACCTGGGGCTAGGGAATGCAAGACGTAGACCTGCGGGATGGGCTTAAGACTGTCAGAATGAGATAGAGAGCTGCGGCTGGCGCTGTTCACTTCACGTCTGACTTTTTCGCCGAAGCCCAGGTCTGCGCTAACATCCGCAGGCCAAAAGCAACTTCCGGAGGGTGAAAGGGGCTGAGGTAGAGCTGGGGAGATGGGAGGGGGCGGTACTACGGAAAGTGACACGATGGGGCAGCAGAGCCCCGTTGCGCTTCTTCGCCTTGGCACGAGCTTGGCACGAGCTGGGAGCATGCTCGGCTCGAGGATGAAGATCAGGAAGCGGATGAGAGCACAGTTCACCGGCCCAAAGCGTCGAGAACTTCGACGTCCTCTGGCTCCTTCGCTGGAAGCTACTTTCCTACACATCTGCCTGCATCATCGAAACGCTGAGCGTCCTCGGGCGTGATTGGCGTCGCTCCTTGCACAAAGTCAATGCACAAGGGAAGAACCGCACGCATTGCATATGTGCAGATTGCACTTCTCACCGCAGAAAACAACCAAGCAAATGGCCTTCGATCACAGTCGCCGAAAGGCCCAGCCGCTCGGCAGCCAGTGCGGCGCTGCGCGCGGTCTCTCTGGAAGGGTTCTTGTCACGAACCTCCGCACGCGAAACGTTGTGCCCTCGCTATCTCCCTGAGCCAATTGCACCTTCATCTCATCATACAGCTCGAGGACCGCCTCATCAAATTGACCTGACCAGAAGAGCAGACAAGCTCAGGTCAAGATGAAGTCAGGTGAGGCCAAGGATCTGGCACTTGCTGCAGGCCCTCACTGCAGTCTCGAATCCAACCCTGTCGGGGTCGATGCCCTGGACCCGCATCTCATCCCAAAGATACCTGAGGCACTGCACGAAGATGCAGGCTGTCAGCACACAAAGGAGAAGACGGAGAAGCGAGCAGGAGAGTAGAGGCAGCGTGGTTTGTCCAGTAAGTGAGAGAACGGATCTGGATGAGAGTGGTCGGGAATCGGGAAAGATAAATTGAGCATGTGAAGCTCGCCAAATCCACAAGAGCCATTCCGGGCGATGACTACTCGTCTGCTGTACTATAAGGAATTCTCGATCTGTAGTGACTGAACATGGCACATCGCTCGCGGCAGGGCCATGAACACTTTGGAAACATGAACGGAATCGTCGTTGACACCGACGTTGTGGCAATCGGCTTCTCAAGATGCATGGATGTGAACCTTTGTTGCCGCGTACTGAAAGAGATTCTCTCATGAAAGCTATTGTAACCCGACCTGACCACGGATGCTGAGAAAATCTCGCCCTGTCGATGTCAACATTTTCTTGGACTCTATTATGCTGGCCATGTGACTTCCCGGCATTTGCCAGTCGGATGCTACTTCGGGCGTACACCTGTTCGGCCTGTTCGGTCGTCTCCAAGAATCCGGACTGCCCAAGTAGTTTGGGGGTTGGTCCTCGCATGGCCTTGTCGAGCCAGCCTTTCGGCCCCCGTCTGTCCTGAGACTTTAGTGTCCACCTCAAAATTTCTTCCTGGTCCGGAAGGTCTCACGGGGCTGCCGCTGCTTCTATCAAGTAAGACAACCGAAGAGCAAGCCTAACCACCCGTTCTGCTCGGAGCCCAGGCCAGACAAGAGGCCCACGCTCGGAGGCCCACGTTTGGAGTCTGTTTTTCTTCTGGGGCACTCAAGCTAAAACCATGTTGAGGCCGCCGCAGGGCTTTCTCCGGCAGGTCGGCTTTCTGGCGCGCGAAAACACACTTCGCCACGTAGCTTCTTCGCTTGCACACACACACACACACACACACACACGCCTCCAAGCCATACATCAGGCGGCCGTAGGTCATCGCTGTGGGCTCAACACCTGCAGGCGAACAGGAACCTTCATTGTACTCAACTTCTCACTGATGCTCCCACCTTCTTTCTTCATGACTTGCAAGTGCTCGGAAGCCTTCCTGACGCACCGCAGAATGCAAAGGTGTTCTGCAAGGCAGCCCGCGCTCTTCGGCGAAAATGTGCCAAGCTACTCCAGCTCACCGGCTGTGATCATGGAGGTAACGGCGACTGTGTGAGTGCAGACATCCAACTCGTACCTGGCGCCGTGCTCTCGAGGACAGACGAAGCTGTAAAGTACTTCCGAGAGCCCCGACCCCTCGGCTCGCATCTCTTCCATCATTTCCAGGACCAGCTCCCACTTCCTCAGACGCCATCTCTACTGTACACTGCAACTCTCACCCAGGCATACAAAGCACAGGTCCAACATTCTCCAACATCCTAGGCAGCTGGCCCAGGGTACTGCAAGGAGCTGAGAGCTGTGTTCATGATTTTGATCGTCGGCCTCTATCGTTGCAGGTCAAGGTGCGTGGCTGCTGTTCAAGCATTCTCATCGTCATGCTGGTTGACTGTAATCCGTCTGCTAGCGGGATCTGGCCTGATGCCATCATCCCGGATTTTCTGAACGATGCCAATGGCCTGCATTACCGAGTAGCAGTGGTTCTGTTCGTCCGGGTGCGAATCCTGCGAAAACAGGCCACCTCTTCCCACTCGTTGCGCTTCCTGTGCACCATGATCTCCTGAGAACACAATCAAACCCCCTACCACGCTGCAATTCGCTGACTGCTACTGTTTGCATTTAGAGTCTAGAGCCGATGTGCTGGTAGTTGTCACAACACTATTCCGATGGGTAGGACAAGAACTTTCGTTCGTGCTGCTTCTGAGATTACTCCGAACAATACTGATAATACTGCCTGCTGCTAGTGAACATTCGAAGGGAGGCCCGTCCTGGGCGTACTTTGTCAGCTGGCGGTTCTGGAACTCTTCGTCTAACCGGGCAGCCCGCGCTAACCTGAGCAACATAGAGGCTTGACAACGAAACGAGAACGAGACGAAACAAAACAACAATAACAGCAATACTGATATTGTCACTACAGCAGCTGCCAGTATCTGTAATGAATAAGATATAGCCACCACCCCACCACCACTACCACCACCATCAAACCATCATCAGAACCATCGTCGAAATCAGCCCCTGCAGCAGCATCGCTATAATAACCACATTCCTCAAGATAAAAGTTGTAGGAACCAGAGTCAGCTGCACCATCGTGGTCATCGCACATATCCTGATCGTCTGATTCTCATGGCTCATACTAGTAGCAGTCAAGGACAAAGACAGGTAACCCTGTATGGCAATCTTGGTCAGACTAGCAAGTCGTTTAATGGCGGAGTGCAGACTTTTGTCGCATGGCTTGTGGCTGGCGGCACGTGCCGAGTCTTGGCCAATTGCTGCGTGGAAACCGGCCGAGGCCAGTCCGTGGTACTACTTCCGTAGGATATCGCGCAGTAACGTCGCCTTGTCAAGTCGGAAGCTCCCATTCAGGAACATCAAGAGGCACAAGCAACGGTCACTATCATCATCTTTTTCCGGTGGGGCGGCAGGCCTATTGCTGGTTTCAGTCCCAACGCAAGACTTCAGTGGATCATTCGGGGTAGCAGCTGCAGCAGATGAAGGCCAGTCTAGCAAGCTGTGCTTTCAATCACCCAAATAAAGGCTGACGCTAATGATTCCAATTCCATGAAGGTAAAGAGGCTGAGTAGCTGCTGATGATGTGTGTTCGTTGGGGCCTGAACGTGGCCTCAAGGTGAAAAGGCTTGGCAGCTGATGCTGGTGATGAGCGCTCCTTGGGGCCTGAAGGTGGAAAGGCTGGGCAGCTAATGGTTAAGAGCGTATTCACTGGGGCCTTATGTGCCAAAATGCTGGGCGGCTGATGCTGATGCTCTGCAGTTTTGGGCCAGGGGAAGGATAACAGGCAGGGCAGCTAATGCTCTCGATTCCAGCTTGAGGACCATCAGCCTTCAGATTAGAGCCGTCCTGGCACAAGAAGAGTCCTCACGGAAGGCCAACACAAACAACTGCTCTGATCCTTATCGTTCCTGTGCGGTGGTAGGCACGAAGCATGCATCCAAGGATGGGGCTGACCATTCTTCTCAAGCAGAAGCACCATCTGCTCGTACATGAAAGGCTCCTGCAGATGTAGGCCAACCTAGCTGAACGCGAAGCTATCCTTGCAATCGCAGCCGTCCACAGTCACTCTGTTGAGCTTCATCTGCTCGAAAAGGTCCCATGCCTGCATCTCGTGGCAGGGGGAATGAAGAAAAGCGTGTCGTGTGCTGTGATAGTGTCAGCCTTGTCAGGATCATGAGATTCGTCTGCGGCCAGGATCGCATTCCAGTAGGCCGATCGGAGCCTGCACGAATCGTCCAGCTCCATGGTCAACCGCCGTGACTTTGCAGAAGTGCCCGCCTTTCGCCCTGCACCCGGAATCCTCTCTCTGACATTTCCTGCAACAAGCTGATGACCTCATCAAGTCAATAGGCAGTCTTGCCCGTGGCTAAGTGTGATCTTGCATGGTGCTACTGTACAGGGCCCCAGACTCTGGTCCAGCTCTTCTTGTACTCACAGGTTGAGATCGCCTGGACCGGGGCCCCACACTTCGAAACGAGACATACACTTCCACCATTCTCAGTACCAGACGTGCAGATACATACTCGGATCCTGACCACGATGCATCTGTCTTGGAATGCAAACCGTGTTCCCTGTGCTGAGCAAGCGACCACCTTGATTTTGGCTTTCTGCCTGCCGACAAACGACTACCCGAGTCGCCTGATCTCAACCCAAGAGCCATCCATTCCGGCAAGATACAAATCCAAGAGCAGCTGCAAGGCGTAGTCCTGGAAACACGTCACGCGCATTGCTCACACTGAGACATGCTGTGCAGCAGGTCAGTGAGGTCCTCGTAAGAGCTGATTCCGAAGCCTGGCGTTGTACCGGAGGCCCTGAAGGGTACTGCTCTTTCAAGAATCATGCGGCTCAAACTTGCCATCTGAGGCTTCCAGTCGTAAGCTTCGGACGCTGCAAGCTGGCATGCACGCAAGGCTTGCTTGTAGATGCCCTTCTCTTCGTAGATCTCGGTCGCTTGTAAAGCTTGGACAAAGGGCATCTCACATGCGACTTGGTGCCAGACAGGCCCATCAACAGCATTCTTATCGTAGCTGCGCCTCAGGACCGGTCCCCAGTCTAAAAACAGGCCGGAGCAACTCATAGCCAGGGCGGCCTGCGCTGGATGGCGGCTTCAAAGAACTGGAGCGCTCGATCCTCGGCCGCAGAAGCACCGGTTCGGCTGCGAGATCTGGCTTCGGCTCTGTGCCGTGGACGGGATCGTTCCCTGCCATGGCAATGCGCATGAGAGCCTCGCGCGATCGCCAAAGCGTGGGCTGGGCTCAAGAGAATGCGCACAGCGCTCCTGGTCTACCTTGGGGTGACTCCTGGACGGCACGACGTGCTCTTGCCCACATGGGAGAAAAGCACCCGACGCCCGAGGGCCGCGCTTGAGGCCCCGATCCTTCATCCTCTGATAAAGGTACAAGCCCTTGTCCATTTCACCGGCGCCTTCCCAGAGCAGCAGTGAACTGAAAGCCGCGACAACATAAACTGAGCTTCCGGACGCTCCGCGGCTTGCATTCCCCACAGGAAAGTCGTCAGGTTCGGCTCCAGCTTAGCAAAGGACGGCTGGTGAGGTCATCCCTGAACCCTCGATAACGTCTCGATAACTGGTGCAGTCCCTGGCAGGAGGCAAGCCTAGGACCTAGGACTCTTTTCCCTGTCGTTCCATCGTTCCACGTCTGTCCGAGAGCTTTTGGAAGCTTTCGAACTCGACCCGAATAGATTCCCGCATCTGTTGCTCCCTCGAGTATATCTCCCAAAATGCAACACCGCCGTCTCTGCGCCCTTCCATGACGGCGCGGCCGTTTGAGTTTGCATTGGTGGCCGTGCTCTCATAGCTGAGGCGAGCACACCAGCCTTGATCATTTGATCCTTATCCGCAAAAGCTCCGCGAGCATCCACCACACATGAGATTCAAGAAGATGCTGGAAACTTCCTCACGCCGAGAGTCGATTGTCTCCAGAACACGCTCAAACTCGCCGCCGGAGCCTGTCTGACTTCCGCTGTGAAGACACATCTGCTGCGTCTGAGGCCAACCCCTAGCAACAGAACGTGTGGACCAGGGGGCAAACCGTAAGCCAAGACCAGCAGGTTGAAGATCTGCCGCCCCGCAAACAGGGACAACATTTCGGGAACGGCGCACCGATTACATCCGACTGCCTGTCTGGTCGGCAGGATGCTGCGCGCGAGCATGTCCTCAAAGAGCTCCAACCTGAGCTCTGCATCCAAACGCTGCACGGCCAGCACCCGGTCAGTTTCATATCGAATGTGCACTTGCCCTTAGGTTTGCGAAGCATTTTGGCAGTATCCCAAGACCCTCAGAGCATCAGCACAACCGATTGCCCTCAATCTAGGTCTTCAGTCACACTGAAAAAGCCTTTGCAGCCATGGCTAAGAGCCACTCGACTTGATCCATGTTCCAGCCTGCGCAGGAAGTCATCTGAGATCTGAGATCAATTTCGAAGTACACAAACCCGCACAAGCCTTCCCCAATTCGTACATCAGGGTCGCATAGATCTGCAGCCTGAGAGCTTTGCCAGCGGCTGAACAGAACGTGGCTGTGACAGAAGCCGTATGTCCGGAGGACGGCAACATGGCCAGCTGCACCCAAGCTCGGTTGGTACACAGTCGTGCTTTTCGATTTCCGTCTTCCAAGCGATGCTGGCTGAGCATGCAAGAGGTACGAGAGCGTGTCGTTCATGCCCCATCCTAACCTCAGTCCTGCCTGCTATTCATGCGATTAAATTAAGGACGAGACGTTGGCTCATAGCCGTCGGACTGCATGTCCTCCGAAAAGCCATCACATCCAATGAGCACGCTGCACAAATGACCAAAGACCCTCGACTCCTTGAAAAGCTGCAGGGCACCGTCCACCTCTTCCTTCCTTAGAGTCTTCTCTGGCGAGAGAAGGCAGCACTCTTGTTGAGTAAACCGAGCGTGGTGCTTGCTATATGCCTCGATGCCGAGATAATAACCTGGGTGGAGCAGTGGCATCTGGCTGCTTGATGTCATCTGTGATTTGTTCTGACGTCTCCGAGTCTCTTGCACTGAGGGCTCAAGGGGATGTAGTGCTCCGCCATCTCCTCTCTGAACAGACGATCTCTTCCCACTGTGTCTTGCAGCCTTGCAGTGCTGAAAGCCGCCATTCATCTCTTCCTCGAAAAGCCTCGCTGTTTTCTCATACCGCCTTCCCATGTCGCATGCCATATCGCGAGGAAAGCATTCAATTCACAAGGTAAAATCATATTTAAGTACACGATAACCTATCTTCAACTGCAAACTTCACTGCTCGTGACATCTCTGCCTCGTCTGCGACAGGGCGCTCATGACCTGGGTGTTGTGCATGCTCGCTTAGCCTTCACTGAAATGCTGCACATCTCCACCGAGGATATGCAGCCAGGAGGCCAAAGCATAGTGTCCTGGATGTGTGGGGAAGTGGAAACCCTTGTTTCCCAACTTGACTCGGAAGCCACAGAACTTGAAAAGCCCTTGTACAAGTAGCTGTTCGCGGTCTGATTAAGAATTCTCAGAGCTGTTCGGGATGTCGTTCTGCCTCACGTCGGAGCAGCGCGGACATGTTTTATCTTAGAACCGTTTGCCTGCTTCCAAACCGGTTCGGAACCGCTTGAAAACTGTTCGTAACCGAATCGGGGTCGGGTCGTTCCCTGCTGTGAACCTGCCCGCAACAGCTGGGAACCAGTTCGGAACTGCTCGGAAGCTGTACGGCATCGGAGCCGAACCGTTAATTCACCCGATTCAACCCAACGCCGAACAGTTCCGATCCGCTTCCCGACAGTTCTAAGTCGGTTTCCGATAAATTCCGGTTTCGAAATCATCCGGTTCCGAACAGTTCCGAACTGTGTCCGATTTCGAGCATCTGGAACCGGCTAGCCAACTCAGGCACCGCAACAGTGTGTGCAGGACATCATTCCACATGGCCAAAGCAATGCTTAACCCGAAAGCCCAAGCGAGTTCGGCACCGATTTAGGGGGAGGCCCCCTGATCCCCAACTTCTTAGCATTCGGGTTTCGGGTTTGGGGACATAGAAACAAAACCGGAAGCAGGCGAAGTGAGAAACAAGGGAAACACATCCACAGCTCGGCATCCGGTGCTCGCTTTCCCACAGCCCAAAGGCCCAAAGGCACAACATCGACACCCCGAAACTCAAGAGCAGTTCGGGGCAACATCTCGGAGATGGTTCTGAAGGAGAAGGAGCGTTAGTGAGAGTGAAGAAGACTCAGAGACACGATGGATCAATCCGACCAAATGTTGAAGCCATCTCACTTTGTGGCCAGAGTCCGAAACTTTGAAAGCCAAAGAAATGAGAGGGACTGAGAGGATGTAGCCCATGCAGACATTAACCCCGCGTGTTCACGAGCCCTCGGCCCCGCGGACTGCTTTAGCGGTCTCAGGAGATTTCAGCAGCTTTAACACTTCTCCTCTGAATCAATCCGAGAATCTATGGTCTGGCATGAAGCCGTTGTGCCACATGCAAGCCAAGATGATAGATGCCTCGGACAACTGGCAGTGCAATCTGGCTGAACCAGGCGCATCTCTGGCAAAAAAGTTTTGGAGTCCGGCATCCCGCCAGCCCTCCCTTCGTCTGCAGAGAAGGCCGAGCCTGCAAAGACAACTGACTGGGAGAAGCTTTGAGGGTCCAAACGACAAAGGGGAGAGAGAGGGAGAGCGACAAAATTAAGAGAGAGAGCGAGAGAGCGAGAGAGCGAGAGAGGCAATGCAACACAGTGGCGCATCTTCGTATTCCTCTTTGGTGGTCAGAACATCACCACGCCTGATCGTACTCGGACATCACGCAACACTGCTCTCGCCTGCTGTCCACTCTCAGCCTGCGAGCTACTACAGGTACTCCGGTGGTGTCCTCAAAGCGAGCATCACCTCCTTGAATTTGCCACTGTCCGGCCGCCTCGCTTTCAAGACCTGGTTCTGTCAGATGAAGCTCCGTTTTCCGTACGGCAGGCGTGTGCAAGCTGAGATCTCAGCTCTCCAGATCGCCCTGGGATGCCAGATTTAATTTTCTCGACCAACGGCCAACAACCTCTGACGCAGCCCGGGTGCTCTTTGCTCAGGTTTGGGACCCAGTGCTGCCAGTCGGACTCCTTAGATCATCGACCAACCTGGTTACCTCCTCCGAGGCAGAAAGACCACGCTGGAATGATATTTCTCGACATTTCGCCCGGATCCGATATGAGACGAGCATCGTTGGTTTCTTTGCCACCGGAGCCTTCCGGAGTGAGATTGAGACAAGCAGACCAGGACAGAAAAAAGGCTAAGGAGAGCCTCGCCGCTCCGCGTCTCTGCCTCAAGGTTGAGCACCGAAGGGATGTGGAGTCCAGGGCACGATGTCATTTCTTGCGGCCGGGGCCTTCCAATTCCTCCACCTCCTCTTCGTAGTCATCATCCTCGCCTTGGCACAGTGTGATCCATGGAACAGCAAGCTTTGCGTTTGAGGAAAGCTGCAATGCTGGGGCGTTGTCCCCACTCTGCCAGTTCTCTTTCCAGCTCCATGGCCTCGTCTTCCTGCACCTTTCTGGAAGAAGCCAAACACGGGATGAAACGAAGCCCCTCACATGCCTCCACTGGCTGCAGCGAGGCCCTGGACAGTAGCAAGCTCAAAAGTTTCCACCGAACATGCCGCCACAGCCTCCGCTGAGTGCCAGGTAGGCCTGGACCAGACACAAGCAACAAACGAAATGTGCAGCTGACATACAAGAAGCACTAACCTCGTGTCTCTCTGCGTGGCCCGCGAGAGGCCACAGCGCCAGCTGCTGCACCTGTTCACATGCAGGAAAGACTTCTACCAGCGGTGCCTCCAGTCGGCACAAGACAGATGAAAAGGTGACAGGGAAAATGAAAACTGGTGCTTGCCTGCCGCAGCGGCGACGAGAACAGGCCTCGACTCTCTGGAACTGTCGGATCGCTGCACGGGACGCCAAAGTGCGCCGCATTACACCGTCTGTTTGCTCGCTCTACCGAGCCCTCGGCAGTCCACACTGCTCCTGACGCGTCTGTTGCTCGGTGCCTGAAGAGCGTCTGGAAATTTCTCAAGCATCATGCCTCTCAACTGCGCATCCTTTCTTGGCATGAGAGGCGGATCTTCACTCCGCCTTGACCCAAAACCGGTCTGGAGAGCCGCAGTGTCTCGCACCGAGACAGGCCGACAAAGCCTCTCCGCAAAACATGGAAGCGCAACGAGAAGGCCGCAGCGGAATCCACTTCACAGTCCCTGGCTCCCCTGGCCTTGGCTCCCAAAAGAAACACCTGGACAAAGAGACGTTTCTGCCGCTGCTCTCGTGAACAGAGCGAGGAGGGCACTGAGTCCGGCCATTCCGACTCCCACCACAGCGGCGGAGGCAACGGAACGTCTCCTCATAGTTTCCAAGACCAACCCGGGCTGAGCGAGCGACTCCCTAGCACGAGAAAACTCGGCATTTCTGGCGGCATGAGCTTGCGTTGCGCTTCAGGTGTCAGCTGACCTGAATCACAGCTTCACTCAAGGTCTTGATCGAGCCCGTCAGCAGGCAAACTAGCCCCCTGACGGGAGCAAAGGCACCAAAATCTTGGGTGAGATCTAGCAAGGCTTCAATCATGAAGCTCCTGGCATTGTCTACACACCTTGCTTCCCTGATGTTGGTGCCCCTCGGCATTGCCTTGGGCAGTGCCGAGGCGACTGGGCTCCTTCCTCATCCGTGCACCGCCTGGGCCAGCATAAGCAAGCTGATCCCCCAACTAATCCTTATCAGCAGTCTGTCAGTCTGTGATTCACCTGGCCCTGACGGCCGTGCATGGACTGCAGACAAGCCCATTTAAGGGTCGCGACGAATTTCTCGAAAAGTCTGCACCCACGATTTGTACGTGAGGCGCCTGCTGTGGAGAGATACTGTAGCCCAGATGACCCCGCGACGAAATCGAGCTTGTGATTGCCTAAATCTCTTTCTACACACCACTGGGCTTCTCTCTCACATCAGTGTGCACAAAAAGATCGCACAGTTGAAACTGTGAGAGACACTCAGCGTTTGCCTAGCCTCCCTCACATTGGCTCCCCAGACAGGGTGCATAACTCACGGCCATTTAATCACCTGCCATGGGAGATGAGGGCTGCAAGTTGTGTTAAGCTGCGCCAGTGCTCTATAGCATGAACTTGCCTGACACCTCCCCTTAGAGACGCAAAGCATTCTCACTGCCTCATCGGTACAGAAATTGGTTCAGCCTTGCGCAGATGACGAGTGCAGCTGGCAGTCTCACAATCGGCATGGCTCAGGCGGGAGCCACTGGCTTGAAGGCAGGAACAGCCACAGGCTCAGCCTGGAGACGAGTGCTTAGTGCGCCAGGGCGCCCATGGCCCATGGCTAACTTTTCAGACGAGCAGCTGGGAACATCCGGGCTCCCTGTGCTGGAATAGTCATGCTGGCGACGCCACGATTGAGGGAGGTTGCACTGGGAGATCCCTGAGCAGGCAGTACGACAAAAGTGCCAGGAAGCGCTTCGCAGGAGGACCCGAAAGCTGCTTGCAAGCAGGGGTCAAGAAGAGTCGCACCCAGCGGCAGTGTGGCGTCCTGTTATCTTGTCTAGTCACACATCAGCTATCTGTTGCGACGATTTTAGACTTGCTACCCATGCCTGTCGAGGCAGCTGCGCAGGCTGGTATCGGACATTCAGGGGGCAGCTTACCTGGCCAGTAGCGTCGTTAGTCGTTTCGGGACTTGACACCACCGCTACACGGAACTGCTGATAACTCTGGCGGCCAAGTTACCATGCGGTTCGGAGGAGGAGACAAGGTGCCGGCGTAGACGGGGATTCGCTTCACACCGGGAGGTGCCTGGCCCAAAAGGCTCGGGTATGCCGCGAAGGGAGTGGTCGGCGCCGTCACAGGGGCTGCCACATCTGGCTGTGCCATGGGTGAGTGCTGTGTGCTGCCATCCTGACTGCCTTGCATTGTGGAGGCATTCTCGAAATCGGGAGCTTCCTTGACTTCCTTCTCCCTCTCCACATGTATCTTGAAGTCAATGGTCGACATGTCATCCATCCTGGTCTCCAGAACTTCTTGTGCCTGCTGCAGCAGTTGGACTGCGGTCGTGCATCTTTTGTCAGCATCGGCCAAGTGTTCTCGAAGCTTCTGATTCTCTTCCTTCAATTGCTCAAGCTCCTCACGCAAACCTGCATCTGCACTTCCATCATCATAGTCTTCCTCTGTCTCTTGCTCCTCACCTTCTCCTGTCTCGTCTGTCTCGGGGTTCCCCTCTTCATCGGACGAACGTCTCACTGCCCGAACACGACGCTGCTGCTGCGGGTTGAGCATGGTGTTGTCTGGCGATTGCACAGGAGCTCCGTCCTCCCCAACCGCAACAATGACTCCTCGCTCCAGCATTGCCATGGCAAATTGGACATGGGCCAACCGTCCACGGGCTTGTCCAACGTTGGCCATCTTCTCACGCAAGACGTTGCCCACTTTCCCGTGCTTCTGCCTGATGCGTCCGATGCCTTCCTCGGCTTTTTCGCCCTCGCGGTTCTTCTTCACTGTAGCCTGCGCTGCTTGCTGTTCCGTGCGGCTCAACTGGCCTGTCAGCTTGTTCACCTCCTGCTCACTTCGGGTCAGCATCCGCTGGGCTCCCTGCAACTCCCGTGCGAGCTTTTTCTTTGCTTCCCGCAGCTCCTGAGCACGCTTCCGCTCCGCCAGCTTCTTCTGGCGCTCGTCGTCCTTGCGTGCAGCCTCGAGGTCTTTCAGTCGGGCCGCCATAGCTGGGTCAACCTGGGGAGAACTGGCGCGACGGCCGGCCGGGCCGGCACCTCGGGCGGTGGCAGGCCGCATGGTGTCTAGCTGCGAGCTCGATAGTCGAAGACTATTCCTGGCGCTTTCCTAGCCTGATGCTTCAAATGGCTGCACCCAGCATGCAAGCATCTCACAGCAGACTGTACATGTCCCACTGCAAGCAACTACACTCAAAGCACAGACTGTTAGAAGCCTCGATAGAGGTATCCGACAATTCCTCCACGAAGGCCTCTGCCAGCTGCACAGAGAAAGTACAGCAAAGGCATGACACCGGCTTGAAAGACCGTCACCTTTCCGATGTCATCGCGCAAAGAAATGATGTCTGGAGAGCAAGTTAGGGTGAGTTTATGCCAAAAGTAGCCGAACTTAACTTGCTGTGAACTGACTCAAACCGACCAGATAGCCGTCAACATGCCGGTCAAGTTATGTTCATCTCCAGTCGTCATGCTCCGGCCAATATCAGCTTCCAGCGGCTCCGTCCAGACGTGCTTACTCTATCGTCAGCCAGCTGCAGCCTTGACACACAGCAATGTTTCTGCAATGCATCCAACGAATTACGCTTTCGAACGAACTACAGAGCTACGGTGAGACGAACGCCTGTCAGTCACCCATCAGCGACTCTGAAAGGCGTGACAGAAGCGTGCAAAACCCGGAGCATGCAGCACTGCACGACTGCGCCGGCGTGGGCTTCACCGCCGCGGCCTAAGGGTCTTGCAAGGTCTTGCTACGAGCCCCCGACGAGATTTAGGCCGTTCCACGCAACAACTTTTAATTCTTGAGAGCTCCACGCAGATCGGGTGGTGCTGGTTGTAAGCGGCCTATCGGGCACTGTACCTCAACCCATGCGTTTGCGAAGGTCCGTCTATGTCAGGAAACACATTTTTGCTGCAGAGCTTTCTGAGTCTGCAGAAGCTTAGGGACCTTCCTTCCAGCACCTCCGGGTAGCTTTGAATCATCTCCTCGAAGCCTGGCAGCACGAGGCAAACTATGCCACGTGCCGAACCCAGGGTGAGGTCTCGCAACAGCCGGCGAAGCACCGAGGCCCGAACCACCGCTGAGTGCATGAACATTTTCCCATCCCTCCAGACGTCAACTTGCGGAGTAGCTTCAACCATCTTTCAAAAGGACCAGGCTCGTGCCACTCACTGAACGGAGAGGCGCACCGGCCTTTTCTACAAGGAGCTTCGCCACGCCAATGGTGGCTTGTTCGTTTGCCCCATATACGACCTGCAGATCTTACAGCGCCACAAAGATTACCAGGTGACGAAAAAGATTCGAGCAAGCTGCCAGCAACTTTCCAGGGTCACGCTTGCAACGCAGCAGTTCAGGAATGAACTGGTCCTCCAAACACGGGCAAGGCACGGCTCACAGCATGTCAATCGTCATCTGCCCATCAGACAAACCCAGTCCACCCACAGTTGCATCGTAAGAATGATAGTGCATGGAAGAGTTTTGGACTTGGTCCTACGTCCATACCTCACAACGAGACCCAATGCGGCTTTCGGGGGCCGGAGGCTTTTGCAAGATGACGTGGATCGAGTGGAGGCAATGGTGTTTGCCACTCGGGGTGCTCACAACACGACAGCGAGGCCGTTCCAGCTAAGCTAAACCTGAAAATGGAATGCCAAGCATAGGCAAGTCAATGTCCAAGATCTCCAGCACAGCTCCCAAGCACTAAAAGGATGCCTCTAGTTTCCGAGATGACAACCCCGCTTGTTCCGCGAGGCTGTGTTGCTTCCCGCACAATGTGTCAGGAGATGGCAACAGCTGCAGGGACGACCAGCCCCCGATCTTACGAAATGGCCCTGGATTCACCAACCGCTGTCCCTGTTGATCTTGGGTGCGGGGTAGGACACCGCCAGGGGGAGGTGGCACTGGTCGAACCTTGCGAACTTGATCTGCAGGTTTGAAGACTGCTTGGTACAAGCGCCCAAGGCTCCAGCTCATCTCCCTCTCGTACATCCAGCAAAACGAGGTCCCGCGCCTGGCAGGCACAACCCTTGCCAAGTCCCTTCAGCAAAACATGCCCTCACCTCTGAGACGGTCGTGTCCGTCTCAACAACACTGACTACAGACCTTAACGGTTGCAGCATGCTCCCAAACGGTGCTGAAGGTCTCGTCGGCACTCCAGACCAAGACTCTCTTATTGAAGGCTGCCTGCATCAAGACACTTGTACTCCCCTTGTGGGAGATCCGATGCCGCGTGCATTAACATTTGTCACCCACCTTTGGTGGAGTAGCTTTCGCAAGCGTGTGACTCTGGCTGAACAAGAGCTGCGCTCCTTCTAGGATAGCACACCCCCTGCACCAGCTCGTTAGCACTGGCCACTAGGCCACAGCCGTGAGGCCACATGCCTCTGTCTTTGGAGCTTCGGGTCCCGTCTCAAGGCCTGACGCACTTTGCTGGGGTCGGTTTGGCAGCTTCAAAGGCAGAGGATTGAAAACAGCGCTGTCGCTGGCGCTGCTGGCTTATCGGGTTGATATCAACCTCCGCTCGCGAGCCTGCAAGGGACAAGGAACAGGTTTACGATCCCGCTGTCTTTTGCCCTTGCCGGGACGCCTGAATCTGCTTGACAGCTGGTGCTGTGTTTGCGCGGTTACCTCAAAGAGAGCATCCCACGATTCCACAGTCTCAGATGTCTCTGTGGTCGGCGCACCCAGCGGCTCCAAAGTCCGGAGCACTTCGGTCAAGTCGTCCGCAACTCCCTGCAGCCTCGGGTGGATTCGGATCGACAAGATTGCCGCGACCTGCGCCTATTCGGGACGCATTCCAATTCAATCACGAGGAGCGCTGCAAAGATTCCACAGCAACCTGGCGAGTATCCATGCACTGTCGGTGCCAGTCCAGTGCATGGGCTTCTAGGTGCCTCGGTCAGGAAGAACAATGAGCTCAGCCGTCATCTTCAGAATCTGCAGGAAGTTCAGCCTAAGATACACAACACGACGACCGCGGGCCAGAAGCTTTCATTAGCTCAGAATGGTGGAACGCTCTGCAAGCCCAGCAGAAGTGCAAGGCTACGAACTAGACCCTGCGATAGATCCAGCGTGCAGAGGAGGTGCAAGTCGGCGCTGATGCCGAAGACAGCATCATCGAATATGCTTCCGAAGAAAGCATCGCTGGCCTCACCAACACTGCCACAATTTCTGTCGGGAGTCAGATGAGCTGAAGATAAACATGTAAGCTGGGGCTTCGACCGATTTGCTTCGGAATTTGGAGTCCCACCCTTCAGCACAGCACATCGATGCACAAGTGTTCAACACCTGCTCGCGGCCACAAGTGAATGCCTGCTTCATGGCACAATCGGAGAAAGCCCTTTCGAGTCATCTCGTTCTTTGTCTCCGCAGTCATTTGAAAGAAAGCGAAGCTGCACCTGGCAAAGTTTGCATGAGAGTCCGGTAATATGAATCGGTTGAACTCCGCATATCCAGCAACTAATGCAGAGCACAGCATCAAAATGTGCAGCTTCAGCTCTTGCGGCAAGAAGCTATCGTTGGAACGTACGTTCGCGAAACCGAGTCCCTGCTCTCTAACTGGCAGTGGCCTGCTACACGGAGCCACTGCCCCGGACCACCCATCATTACAAACCACAAGCACAAGTGCCCCCTGCAACTCGGTTGACCGATAAGCTAGGCTCGTACTCGTATATGCGCAGATTCCGGCCGTCATCCTGTGCATCCTGACCAAACCGGTTAAGCCACCGACCTTCGCAACACTCTGCGCCCTGCTGGTGTATTCCAGCCCATCACCTGGAGGGGCTGTGACACACGCTCACTGCTCTCGAATCTGCAGAGGTTACAAGAGATGTCAGATTGCATCCAGCACCGGGCAACACGTAGGCTTTCTGAATCGTTGTTCCCACCTGCCACATGAGCTCCGGAAGGTAGTCCTGCATTTCATGTTCATCAGCTGTCACAGACGAGGCCATCAAGGCTCCTGCATGCTAGATTCGATGATTTCCACCCTCCAATGGAGGTCCGAGTTCTCCACCTGCCACTTCTGCGCCAAGGGCGCTCGGGGCCAATAAGGGCCATGGCCATGGATGGATGGCCTTTTCGGTGTTGGAGCGCACCCGCTGGGCCACCTGCCGGACAAGGGAAGGACAGGCGTGCGTTCTTCCAATGCCCAGCCCCAGAGCCCGTCCCTTGGCCTCCTTCTGAAGTAGCAGCTCCAAGGTCAATGCTCCGAGCATTGGCCGATAGAAAACCTGCTTCCGCGGCTTCCCGCTGAGAGCTTTGCCGACTGCATGCCAAGATGCCTCGCCATGCTTGAAGGATGTCTCTGGAATCAGGAGGTTCGTTGCTTCGGCAAAAGCTGCATCCTTAGCTGCTCGATATTGCCATTGCCGGCTCCACAGTCGGTGAACCGCGCCAAGCTTCCGAACCGCCTGGCTGCTCACCGAGATAGGCCCTCGCGAATTCCACAGATTTCAGAATCCTGATTCGACCAGTGAGCCCGGCCCAGCCTGCAGAAGTGCCGCCAGGCTCTCTGGCTGAACTCAAGCAATGGGCTGTCGATGTCCTGGACGCAACAGCAAAACATTCCCTCATTGCCACTGGAGTTCCTTAACCCTAAACTCTATGTCACACCTATGTCCATCTGCCCTCCCTGCCCTACCAGGGAAGCCACGAGAAGGAGCTGAGTTACTGAACATCCATTCTTCATGACGTTCTCCAATGCCTTGACGAACTCCAAACCGCTTTTCACACTCCGGACTGGCCGTCTTGGGATCCTAAACAGTCTTCTGGTGGGCTGCCCACTGTGCTATGTCACGATCCCTTGACACTAATGTCTCTAGAATGTGGAATGCGCCAGGTCCTGCTCGAAGTTCGCGCCGGCTGCTTGGAGCGCCAGGCACTGTGCAAGAAGCCGCAGGTCATCCCCCAGCTCGTGGGGATTCGCCTGGAGGCGAAAAAGGGGCAACACAAGTTGAACACAGAAGCCAACATGGACAACGCATAACGTGAGAATCCTTGCCCTCTTAATTCTACTGTTGCTCACGGTGCCAGTACGAGTCCCAGGCTTTTCGGCATGAGCATGTCATGCCGATACAACTGCGACCGAGTTTGCAAGGGTTCAGATGTCGACGATCTAGGCTGTAATTTCGAGCCATACGTCTACAAGCTTCACAAAGCCTCGGATGAGGAAAGGCACACAGTCACGGAATATCAAAAATGAACAATCAAACCCATGCACATACTTACGCACATTTCTGGCACGAAGCAGTTTGGATGTTTCGGCAGCACAAATCCATTGAACATGCTGCAGGTGAAGAACAAATCCGTGCCTTTTTGTCTTCTGTCTGGACGCATCAAACCCCCATAACAAGCAGAACCTAATCAAACATCTGCATGTCATCAGCAACCCAACAATACCTTTGTTTTCATGCTCTCAGATTTCCAGGAAGCGCAAACTTCGGATGCTCGTATATAGAACCCAACATCTTGAAGCAGAAGAGACCAAATTCGGCAGAGATCTTGACTGCGAAAGATCTTGACATCCTCACGTCTATTCAAGCCCCATGCGCATGTCGGAATGCCGAGTGCCGTCGGCCTCTTCGTCCTTTGTTTCGAAGACTCGCTTCAGCCACGCCGGCGAGAGAGCCTGCAGTCGGAGGGTGCCACGGCAGGCATGGCAATGCAAGGCCAAAAAGCGAAAAAGAGCGGCCTCTGAGCCCGGCAAAGGCCGAAGAGGCGACAGGAGATCCGTGGCCCGAGCCCTGCACCTCGGCTTTGCAAAACAAGGAGAAAAGACAGCAGAGCAACAGGGACAGTCGGATCCAGGCAATAAGCTGTTCGGGACGGTGGGTTTGGGGGGGACATTGGGCTTCATTGATAAGTAGAACGGGGTTTGGCCCTGTGGGTTTGTGGGAAGGGGTAGGACTGAGGGCTTGCAGTCCAGCGTTTCGGTCCAGAATTTTGAGATGTCTGCGACGTAGATGAAGCACTGAGGGCGCCACACGTCCAAGGTGAGCGCGAAGCCGCCGCAGAGCGCCAAACTTTCGGCTCGCTCCATGGAGGCGGCGACGTGTTGGAGTCGCTCAGTGGAGATTTGAAACTGCCAGGTCTCTGAGAGTTTCTCTGCGATTTCTGGTAGCCGATGTAGGACCATCAGCGACCCGAGCCAACAGTGACAACTGTGAGGCACATCCTCCGCGGAAGGTGGCAAGGGGGAGTCCAAAGGCTGTGGCTCCACAAGTTCTGCTGACGTCTCACCGATAGACTCATGCAAGATGAACCACTGCGGTTTCTGCCGCATGGCATGAGCAATCTTCGAGACAAAGCGATGCTTGGAGATCTCAAGATCTGCATCTGCAATATTGAGTATCTCGCCCCATCGTGTCTTGGTCGCCGCAGGAACAACATCAAGGAGGGTTTCCAAGGAAACCGCCTCAAAGGATTCGGGGGAGTCGCGGTTCTCATCGCCCGGCTCGAAGCCCTGCGCAGAGCTGTTTCTGCGTGCTTCAAAGAAGGACTGTGCAGTTGAATGCCTCGGGCGCTCTTGGCCCAGTGACTGCCTCCTGCCCTTATTGCTCGACCGCCCGGTGGGCGCTTTGCCTGCACTACTTGCAGTCCGTCCCCCTTTGGCCTTCCCACTGGCTTGTCGAATGGCTTCGACGATGTTATCTGTCATGTTCTCCACACTTGCTCTGCGCATAGCTAGCGACTCGCCCAAACCCGAGGCTGTAGAGGTTGGCAAGGATGCTAGCTTGCTGGCCCTCCTCTGCACTGTCGGCAGATTCGTCGTACGCGCCCTTCTCTGACTTCGACCCTGGCCCTCACTTCCTAGTACATGGGCAAACTCCTCCGCAATGTCGCTGCTGTCACCGGGATCACCATTGAACATAGGGAGCACGCGGAGCAGGATGGCGAGGTCAGAGGCCATGACCTGGCGCCGAGCACTTAGGAGTTGCGACTGGTGCGCTTTGCTTACGAAGTCCCGATATTCCTTCTGCTCGAGCATCAGAGCCAAGTAGTCTGGCATGTGCTGCAGAAACTGCCATCTCATCCATGCCTCTTCTTGAGGATCGGTTCCAGTGAAAGTCTGAACTGGAGACGGACTCGTCTCTTCGTGCCGGGGAGATTCGGATGGCTTTTGATTCGTTGCAACATCTTCGAAAGGCCACTCATGGCCGTGAACATCCTCAAGGGCGGGACTGTCGAGGACAACGTGCTTATCCATGAATCGTTGAAAGTTGCGAAAACATCGAGAGCATGGCCGCTCGGCTTTGACGCTGGGCCGTCTCTCCAAAGCCAGCAATACCGGCCATCGCTTCGTGGGTCGAGCTGGTGGCTCCTCGTAGATGTCCCGAAGGGCATCTTCCATCATTCGAGGGCTCGGATTTCTCCGGGGCTCTTGCGCAGGACACGGCCTGCCTGCCCTCGCACTTGCGCTTTTTGCACGCATGCCATCGCGGTAGTCAAAGTGGTGGACATGCTTGGAGAGCGCGTGCTTCAGCACGGACTTCTCAAAATGCAGCTCGGCGCAAGCTTCTCGCCACTCCATCCGACACACGTACCAGCATGCGTTATGCTCGTAAAGCCCGACTGGATAAGATTGCTTGTAAAGGTGGGTAAGGTGGGGGAAGCTGCTTAGCTCTCTTGGCCTGTCTTCTTCACTGCCTGTCTCTACATGCTCCATCTACCCAAGTTGCTGCAAAAGACTCGCTTGGGGACAGTGAGCGATGGCGGGAGCGCACGGATTCCAAGCGCACACCGGATGGCCCCGCCGGAGGCCCCGGACCCTGCGACAGAACCCACCGAGGCGACGCTCATCGGGGGAGCCGCAGGCCCGGCCTCGAAGCGACTCCCATCCTCGAAGCCCTCAAAATTGCAAAGCGGCGGCGCCTTGGAGGCCATCACGGAGGACGCGCTGGCGCGGTCCCCATGCTCGGAGCCAGGACCTCACAGATTGAGCATCCGAGCTTGCCCCAGACCGAAGGGACGTTCAGCTCAAGGCCGAGAGCGTAGACGGACTCCGAGACCTTCTCGACCATTTTGGCTTCAGAGCACCAACGAATGCAAAGGCATTATGACCATTTTGAGCTGAAGTATCCCCCAAACTTGCCCGAGCGCATTCCAACCCGTCTTATTTGCACCCAGACCTCAAACTCAAGGACCTCATGGTCTTGTGCCCAACCTGGCCTCTCTGTCTTGCAGCATTCGCACCAGCGTGCCAGCCCGAATGCGCTTGAAGATCTGCCAACGAGATAGCTGCTTCCTCCCGACTCTTCGATGCCGTCTGCAGGCCTCATCCTTGCGCTTGGCCATGACGTTCGCTGAGTGAAGCTGCCAAGAGTGTGGGTGCAAGCATCTGTACAGAGGAAGACGGAGGCTCTCGTTGGAGCACGTGACACTCTCGTGCCTTCTCCTTCTTGGCTGAAGCTCCAGTGTCAATAGACGAGCCAATGTGCGCATACCTCGGGGAACTCAACAGCACCCGGAAAGCGATCTCCACGCTGCGGGCACTTTTTGCTCTCCGGCACCTGCAACAAGAAAGCAGGAAGACATCTGAAGACTGCCCGGCCGTCCGGCCGCCCGGCCCGTGCCTTTTTGTCTAAACTCGGAAAGGATGACTTCATGGCGAAGCCGCGAAGCACTACCAGCCGTGTGCCGTCCCTCTTCGAACAACGCTGTCAGCAGGTTGAATCTGGCTGCATCTCGGTTGCACACACTAATTCAACAATGCGTAACGGATAACCATGATGACCATCGGCACATAGTGAAGATGATGAGGCCGGAACAGAAATTGTCTCAGCTGCTGCGGCAATCTTTCTAGCAAATCGCTGCTCCAGCACGAACGCTGTGGCACAGCAACAACAGATCTGAAGACGACCGAAAGCAACGATGGACCCACTAACCAAGTGCTCCGCTTCTTTTCTCGCTGCCCGCATGTCTTTAGCAGTGTGGAGGCTTCTGCCAGCCATCTACAGTTTTATGCCAAGCTTTCAACAGAATACCAGACTTCGCCTAGAGCACCCTGCTTATCTATGCTAAAGAGATTGATATTTCCCTACACCGCATCGCTATCGGCCACGACTCGGCACAGGATGGCCACAAAGGATGCAAACCTCCGTCAGATGAGAATCCCTTCTCCGCGAAGGCGCTCGCAGTCATCTGAGGTGCCCACAGAAAGGCCAAGCCTGGCAGCAATCGTGGAACCGCAGTTCTCACAGGACGGTGACGACCGCCTGAAACAAAAGTCGTTGCACAACTGGGCCAATGCTGCTGCCGTCTCATGCCTCGGCCTGTCTTCGCCTGGCACATCAGGCACACATAAGTCGCATAAGCACCCACCTACCGGACTTGCCAACCATGGCAGCTCCACTGTCATCATCCTCACAGATTTGGGGAATTTGGGCTTCAAGTCTGTTGCGGGAAGGTTGCAGGATTGGGCAGCCTCCGGCTCCTCGTGGCCACCGGTTATCCGCACGTTCAAGGCCTGAAACATGGAGGTGCATGCCTTTCAACACTCTACCAGCCGCGATGGGACTTTGCTGCCCAGGCACTTGAGGCTTCCCCTGGCTTGTCAAGGACATATCAAACCTGAGCGGTCGTATGACAAAGCATTGATGTTCCCAGACATCTCCGGACTCCAGTTCGTTCTGCAGCTCATGCTGAGACCAAAGGCAGGACTCTGACAGGCCCCTCCGCCACTTTTGGGGCCTCCGGCACATCTCGAAAGCTGCGAAAACCTCCTTTGCCGGTCGAAGCAGCCAGCAGCAACCACGAAGTGCTAAGATCCAGACGACATGCTTATCCTGGACAAACCGCTGCAATGCACCACAAGACAGCAAGCACATGCTGGAAAGCGCCTTCGTTTGCATTTTGTGGCCTTGGCAACACTTCGTGCTCAAGCCGGAATCATACAGAAAGACTGGAGAGACCATTGAACACACCTGACAGCCTCGATAAACGAGGCGCCGGCCTATCCAATAATTTGGCGGCTTGCCCCTGGCGTGTCCGAGGCAAGAAAACAACAGCAACCGCACATCACATGCCAACAGGCCGGTCTGACACAAAATGTTTGGCATGCCTGCGATGCGGCACAGCAAGAAGCACTGACTCGCAAAGCAGTGGCAGCAAAGAACATACAACACAGCATGGGAAACTACGTGTGTCTTGCTGACCAAGCTATCATCAAACCTGCCGAGGCGCAAGAAGATGTCTTTGCCCCCGGTGTCACCATCTATAAATCCCCAGCCTGCAAAAAGCAAGAAAGCCAAGTTCATCATCAGGCGGCAGCACAAACAGGGAGCGAGATTCATCCAGTGGAAGGTGGGATGATTTATCCTGCCCTCCACATTCGGGGAAACAACACGGATCAGACTCAGACAGCTCGATCTTCCAGCATGGCATAGATCTTTCAGACGGATCTGTTGAAAAGCGCAGTACGCAGTTCATGTCAATGTGAGACACATGTTCCAGAAAGCGGGTGCAAGACTTTCAGGCCCCCCAATACTGTGGAACGCTCAAAGGCCCCTTTGTGGCTGTAGGGGACCACCTTTGTCTGCATTGAACATCCTGATGGTTCCCACCTCACGACAGCCGGTGACTCCACACGGAGCTAACAACTTCAAACTCGGCGCCAAGCCAGGTCGTATTGCTTCTCGCCATCACCGCCTCGCCAAGGACGCTTGAGGCTCCCAGGGTGTCGCAGGACACTCGCAGGACACTCTTCGTGTTTCACCCAGCCTTTCCGCCTCCTTCGGCAATCAGGTGCTGTCACATCAGAGACTCGCAGCTCTCGCAGCTCACTGCAGGTCCTTTTGTTTCCCTTGCCCCCGCCAGCTCCATCGTCTGGACCTGGGGAAGATGCATATGTTGGTCGTATCCATCTGGTTTTCTGTCGAGGTTCACTGATGGTTGCTTATCTATCTATGCTTCTCTCTCACGGAAATCAACAGCAGACTTTAGTGTCACAACTGTACTTACTACAACGGTTCAAATGTTTTGCCAATCGTAACATGATTAGGCTATAGAAACTTGCTTCGGCACCCATGCCGGCAGTGAGCGGGGTGATAAACACATCGCCACTGTCACTGCTACTGCCGCAGCAGCAGCAGCTAGCTGCTGCTGCTGCTGCTGCTGCTGTTGCTGTTGTTGCTGCTGTTGCTGCTGTTGCTGCTGCTCCGTGTCCTACCCCATACGCCTATCGCTACAAGAAGAACATAAACAAAAGAACATTAACTGCAACGGATATCCTTTGGATGTGGAAACTCAGCTTCCTGCCTTGCCCCTCTGGGGGTTCAGATGCCGGCGTCTCTGACATTCCAAGGGTGTCAAGGAGTAGCAGTCATTAGGTTGTCTTCCGGAGCTGGAGGCTTTTGTTGGTGGGTGGGCTGTGGAGACTGAAAGTGTGAAGGATTTGTGATTGTGGAAACAATTAGGTGGCGACACTAGTTCGAAGTAAAGCGCTACGTAAGATCTTCAGTCACAAGGAATTATGTACCGCTGCACCATCCATCCATGCTCTTTCATTCTGTTTGAGCTGGGGCATGTCTTCCACCATGATGCTATCTAAAACGCTGAAATCGAAACCGAAGAGTGAGCAGCCGGCAGACGTTGTTAACGACATTGAGACGCAACCAAAAGTACCACACAGCACATGCACGCAGTGACGCTGGCTGCAGCTACAGCCAGATGGTCGTTCTTTGCTGACAGAAACAACACCTTGCAGAAACGGCTTGCGACACCGGACGTCTACAGCTTCGAAGCTTAGCTCCGTAACGTTGTGAGACTTCTTGGGACCGCCTCGCCGGGCACGCCACAAGCCTTGAAGTACAAAAGCCTCAAAGGCCAAAATTGGCACTCACACCCAGGTTGGCCGGTCCAACACCTGTCGGGGCGCACAGAGGGCTGAAGAACTCATGAGAAGCCTTCCTTGGCGATGTCAAAACCCCAAGAGGGCTGCAAGGCATGGGCACCTCGAACAAATCCAGCTTCCGCGGTCACGGGGTCCCTGAATTTGTGTGAGTCACAGCACACTCGACTTGAAAGAGACTGCGGGTCTTGCCTGTCTGGGGAGAGGTTCAACTCGATGCTCGCACGACCCTGCTGAAAGCGACCGATCATGGTCACTGGCGTTCCTGGAATCCTGCCACGAGCCCCGATGGATTCGGACTTTAGCGCACTTCATTCCTCCGTGCCAGTCCTGTACGAGCTCGACAAGAACCACGGTTGGCCAGCACCTAAAGCGGCACAACCGGCAACCCTCCACATCAAGTCCTCTCTTGCAAAAACTAAAGACTGCGGCTTGGGTGCTTTTTGCTACGTGGAAACAAAGCCCCGAACACACAAGGCTTTCAGGCACAGACGCATGTGCTGCAACCGCATCTGCAAGTTCTCCATCTGGCTTTGCAACCTGTACATGTCTGTCAGTGCTGTGTGTCTGTGAAAGTATCTTCTTTTTAGCACATCGATTACATGCTACGTCGCAGCCCCAAGGCTGCCAGGCCTGCTGATGATCTCAACAGTATTCTGTTGAGACTTCACCTTGGCAGAGCGAATGCTCCAATTGCACCGTGCTGCTTCGGGGCTGAGCAGCTTGCAGCCTCCGCCTCCTCATCTCTAAAAGCCTCAGGGTTGTGCGGCACTTCAGACTCTGGGCCCGCTTCCACCGTAAAGCCTCATTGTAAGTACTGCGCAGCATCTCGTCTATAGCTGCCCTCGAGGACAGCTCTCAAAGCATAGCGGTCCTGCCGCGACAGTGGCGGCGCAAACCTAAATGCCAGAAGAGAGTTCAACGCCTCGCTGTAGCTCCAAGAACTGCCCGGTCTCTTCAGCTCCTCGGCCTGCAAAGACAACGACTTGAAAGCGCTCTCAAAACTCCTTCTCCCAACTGCACGGAAGCGCATGCTGCGCCTGGGAGACGAACTGCTGATCTGCCTGGGAAACAGCCTCAGCCGGTCCTGAGCCCACCAGAGCAAAACCTTCGAGAGCTTCTGTGAGTGGCTTGGCAGCCCACGGGAGGCTTTGAGGAATTTGGCCGCAGTCTGCTGCCGCAACAACACCTGCAGCAGGTGTAGCAGCAGTTCTTCTTCACGCAAGCAAGTTGCCCAGACTGCTGCGGCTTCCAAGTGCCATGCCAGCTGCTGCAGGAAAAGGTTCTGCAACATGGCCTTGACTCCAGTCAAACTAGTTACTAGTTGAAAAGGAAACTGCTGGCAGCTCTCACATCACATCTTGGATCGAAACTGCCACATTGCGATCATGCGAGGTGATAGTTTTCACTGCTACAGAAAGCATTTGTGAACTGGTCGGGTGATGACCACTCGGGCAACGCATTGATTACTAACACAATTAAATCAGCTGTGGAGAAACTTGTCTCTGGTTGGTTGACCTACTCTACTGCAGAACAAAGATCTCAGACCACTGTGTCACTGCGTCCATTGAAACCGGACGTCTTGGATGGAACGTCAATCAGATGATCACGCAGGTGCCAGGGACTTGCCCTTCATGTAGGCACCGCTTTCAATGTCGGGATGTGGCTGATGCTGGAACTGCACAAACTGCTTCTCAAGGTTCCCACCCTGGTTGGTGAGAACAGCCACTGCCGCCAAGTTGCCCGCTCGGTCAATGTAGTTTGGAGCACTAAAGACTGTGACCACATTCGGGATCGTCTCTTGATAACCCGCGGATTTTGTTTCGTGTGATCGAAGCATGTACTTGAGGTTGTTAGCAGCAAGGAACCTTTGGGCCACATCCGGTCCGAAAGTGTAAACCATGGGGACTCGCGTGGAGGGGCCGTAGCCGTTGGCCCCCTTAGGATCTGACCAAAGGAAGTCGATGACCAGCGGGAACTCCATGGGATTGGGCTCGCAGACTCGGTTCGTGGCCTCGATCTCTGCGAGGGTGATCTGCTTCTCGCGCTTCAGGACCCCCGCGGCCTCGTCCGGGGCCTTCTGCATCCACTCTTCCCAGAGCCGCTCCTCGGGGCCGGGAAGGCCGGCGTGCGCGACGAAGACCTGGTTCTCCAAGACGTGGGCCAAGGGGAGGTACCGAAACGTCTCGCTGAAGAGCTCCATCAGCTTCTTCTCGTACTTCACCTGCACCTCACCGGCAAAGCCGTACTGATAGTTTGTCATCTCCGACTCATGGTTCCCACGGTTGAAGTGGACCGCTGTAGGATGTTGGAGCTTGAAGGCATAGAGGCAGAGCAGCACCTCTACCGACCATGGCCCTCTGTCCACGAAGTCCCCGTTGAAAAGGATTGGATTTTGAGGGCTGGGCTTGCCCGAGACCTCCTGAATCATATGGACGAAGTCGAAGTACTGACCATGCAGGTCACCGACCACAGTAATCTTCGTGCCTGGCGGAACTGCTACTCTTTGAAGGCTTTTCTCTTGCTTCAAAATGTCCATGACATCAAGCGCCATCAAGTATGCATACTTCATGGGCAGCTTGCCCTGTTGCTTGTAGAGGGACAGCAGGTGATCAATGAACGCATCATTCACCGATGCCGGCCCTTGGTACGGTGGCCCTGTGTAGTCTGGAGGCACCGGCAGACTCTGCGCATATGCCCTAAGATCCTCTCCACCCCGAGCCATTCGTGGGACTCGGCTGAGTTGCCGGAGCCGCACGCCGGAGCTTGCGCTTCCGGCCATGCTCGGCTGGCCCGGCGCCACCCAGGCCCACAGGTGCGAGCATGCCCAGAGGCCCAAGGCCAGAAAGGCCACTGCAACACTGCTCCGCCGCATCTTCTCCAGGGCCCGAGGCCCACTGCGGCTGTTCTGCTCGAACCAAAATACTCGAGACTTCACGTCTTTGCACACTTCGCACAAGCGCAAGAGATAGACATGCTCAGATGGCGACATCCACACTTCTCCCGATCTCTGTACCACCAGAGCCAACCTCTCGGGCACACAACCTGCCGTGGTCAAAATGGAACGGAAGGCAACACGCCTGCTTCACAGCGGAGTCCAAGACCTGAGCTTTTTGCAAAAACACAAACGGGTCCAATACTCGAATTATGCCTGGACTCTGCCGGAGTCTCAGGATTGGACAGACTGGGCATACTCGCCATATTTAGGCATCACATGACCAGCCGCCTGTAGGGAAACTGAAACAGTCGCTACAGCACCGGAAAGGAGCTGGGCTTTGCTGGGCTGTGGGCCACTTGTTCCCGGACGCTCTGCAGACTCGCCTCCACAGTGCCTCCACTCGAGACGCGGTGAGCTCAGAGGCAAAGCGCAGCGAAGCACAGCGACGTGCGCTGAGGCCAGGAGCCCAAGACGTTGGCGACGGCGCTCTGTTCGCTCGGCGCGCTCGGCGCGCTCGGCGCGCTGGCCGCTGCCTCGGCAGGCTGCGAGTCCTGGACAGGCCACGCCGCCACCCATCCGTGCGGCGATCTTTCCCTTCCCTTCCTGCGCAGCATCTGCCGAAACCAGCGCCAAGCTTCTCGCAGCAAGCCTGTGCCAACACCCCAGGCATTGAACAAAGCGGCTTGCCCTGAAACACGACCTGGTGCATGACAACGCGGGAAATGCCTCATCACAGGGCCGAAATCAGGCTAAGGCGATGCTGACAATCGGCCATTGATGCAGCCCGAGGCATCTGCACTGACAGCTGCAGCTGCCTCGGAAGACACGAGCTGAGCAACTGGATGCTGCAAGACTATGAACACCAAAGTGCGAGAAGCATCCATCTATCAAGACGGCGTCGCTTCCGGTCCATGTTCACAAGAACACCTGAAAAAACTGAAAACTGGACCAAGCCATACAAAGCTTTCCAAGGCCAACATTATCCAAGGGCCAGGCGAACCTCACGAAAGAAAGACGGCCCTACTAAACGGGTCCTTTAAGCAAAACCTCCGCAGCAAGTCGCGCATCACCAACAACACAAACTGATAAGACCAGCCAGGCTGTCTGGCTGTGCTCCTACAAGGGCACAGCAATGCAAGCGCTTTTTTCGTCCTCGAGCGCTCGGGGGACTTGCTGCAAGCAGATCAGTCTGCCTGACAGAGGAAGGCTTAAGTTGGATTGCCGGACGTCTTGGGCGGACCAACAGTGTTGACACGATGGGCTGCGAGGTTGACAATTACCTAAACTCTTCGTGGAAAAATGGCAAATTGGTCGCGGCCCAGCCTGCGGCATGATATGCAAGACAACGACGCTCACGTTGTCCTGTACGGGTGAACTCTAGGGTCGGGACATAGGAGTGCAAAAAACCTGAGAGAAGCTGGCCTGAGCCTTCCTCTCTTCGATAACGTGTTGAACCAGCTCCTGTTGTGCGGCATGAAGCAGCTGCAAAGAACGTGCGCTTTCGTTCCGGTCCTTGCAAACACCTCGAATATCGATTGAATCTCCTTCGAGCTCAGCACGACCTGGAAGCGAAAGACATTGTCCGGATGCGTGCCAGCCACGCCCAAGTCTTGGCTTGGCTTCCCACCCTCTTCGTTGGTCACAAGGCCGTGGGTGTACTCCAGCGCTTCTGCAGCTGTCCATGCATTCCAAAAACCTGGAAGCAATGGGTGTCATCGGCAGCATACGTCTTAACACCGTAGTACGGCCGAGATACCATCGCAAGCTAGAATGACGAAGCGATCCTGTGCAGCTGCAGACAAGCCAAGCCAAGCTACTAGTACCGTGCTCAAGTCTCCCGGTAAGCGACTGTGTCCTTCTCTCTGTCCATCTGGAACTTCATGTACTCAGGCCTCGGTCGAGCCCCAACACTGCAACACCGACTTCCTCTCTTTTGAAGCTCCGTACGTACACAGCACTCCGAACTTCTTCAGCGTCAAATCGCCGAAGGCACGAGAAACCTCGCTGCTGTGAACTGGCCCACTGAAATCCATCCACTCGCCGAGGCCTCGAGGATGCCGTTGATGCGGCCGTTCTCCACAGCTCCGCCGGACCTTAGCACTTGTGGACTTTCAGACTTTCAGAAACATCCATGGCGAGGCAGCACTTTGAAAAGAGGTATCGGCCTCAAGATGCGCTCTTTCTCCTTCATCATCCAGCACCTCATTCGTCGTGACTGTCCGGCTAGCTCTCCGCGCCACACGCCCTCAAGCGGCATTACGAACTGAGGCATCTCTACATGACTCACAACTGCGGCTTTGATGCTTGTGCTGCCGCTGCTGCAATGGGATGCAAAGAGTGTCCTGACGGTTCCATACAGCATGAACCAGGGAGCCTCAAACATCAGCTGACTTCGCAAGGTGCATCAGCGTGATTCCTTGCTGCTCCGTTACGAAGCTTTCAGTCCTCCTGGTCATCGACGTCCTTGCGACGACACAGATAGGCCATGCCTGCAACACGAAGAGCTGTCGAGCTTATCACAAGAACAGCCAGTTTGTTGCTACTCATTGCCGAGACACTATCGCCAAGGTTGATGGAAATCATTTTTTCCGCGTTTGCCAACACCTGCAGTTCAAGCAGCGAGCTAGACCGGGGCCTCAGAGCCTGCTGATAATCCCGACCAAGTCCTAGGTCCGAGACAACGTTTGCCGTGCATCCGTCATAAGCACCTGTCCAACATAGCGTGCACAGTGTGATCTGCAACTGCATCATTCCATTCTAATAAGGCCTGCAAGCTCGGTTGCAATCCGTGCATCCATTCGCTGAAACACAGCCTGCATTGGGGATCTACCAACAACTGTTTTCTTCAGCGAACCGGCGGACACCTCCGTTACCTTCATGAGCCTTTTGTCCGCGATCGGACCTGAAGAGACATTGAGCGACAACTCCGTCTTCAACAGAACTTCACTGAGCGTCGACCCTGCTTGGGCTCATCATTGGCATAAGCACTGGCCAGCCTTGCAGTGTCACAAGTCTCGCTTCATCCGGCCGAAGCACTCTGAGGGCGGAGCTCTGGAGCTAAATAAGTCCGAACAAATTCCGCCACCTGCCGAAAACAGGGCTCACATGCCTGAGAGGCTTTGACAAATAGCCAGGAAACACAACGCCTGCTTGCCACCGTGCCCATCGAACAGCCCAAAAAGCGCAAAATTGCGCTCTTGGGGAAGTTGCGGCACCCTCCATACAGAACAACCGTGCAAGGCCAATTCGGCAAACAAGCTGCGCATGCATGGCCAACGATCCAAGTTCGGCGCAGATCAGAAAGCGACGCACATATCACGGTTTCGTCCTATGCTTGGAAGACGCACAACAACTCGAACAAGACTGCCGGTGTCCTCCATCTGTCGTCGCATGCCCTTCTCACCATATGCGCCGGCACGAATGCCACACCATGCGACCTTACTCAACTGCAGCACAGGAGAAAACAGCCGGAGGCTTGCAAGTGTAGACATAGGGCTGAAGGCTCTCTGCTACCGTTGCTTCTGACGTCATAAAACTTTGTTGCAAGCTATACCGTTGCGGCTTCAGCACGAGAAACCGAAGACGTGACACTCTTCCAATGCCTCGGCTTCCGTGATGTTCTCGGCCGCGGCGACAGTCGCCGCCTTCTTGACCTGTCCCCACAGAACTCCACAGAAAATCGTTGAGAGTGCAGTCCAACGAATTGCCTCTGGCGCCAGCTCTGCAACCTTGTCCAACTCCTAACGAAACGAAACCTCAAGAGAGCAACGTCTCCTGCGCTGACAGGTCCTCCTCGGCTTTCCTTTTCTCCATAGACGGCTGCACCTTGCGCAGTACATCCAACTTATTCGGTCCCGTCCGAGCCTGACTGCCCTCCGGCTGCTCTGCACATCTCGGAATCAGACTCCCATGGGCAAGTACTGGCCATGGAACTCCGGCTCTGTGTAGATTGTTTCGCCTGCGTAGAAGCTAGCAGCCGCAAAATCAACACCAAAACCGTCGACACGTGCCGTGCCTTCTTCCACCTTGTGCTGTCGAAGTGTCTCGTCATCTTTAAGACTCTTGCCCTGGTACTTCAGCCTGGGAATAAACTTAACATTGTAGATACGCCCCGGCAGTGAGAGTCGAGAATGGTTGCTCCAATCCATCTCAGCCAAGCACTTGTAGCAGTCCAAGCCTTTCTTCTCCTAAAGCAGCAATCATCTTTACCATGAACAATTTTACGACAACAGCACGATTGCCTGAATCTTTTTTCGGACACTTTCAATCAGCTCATCCGGGTTCAAGTCAATTTCCACATCGTCCTGCTATGCAATTTGACTTACAACCTCTGCGAACCCTCAGCTGTGCTTTGTGCACTCCTTCCGCGATTTGGATTCAGGCCTCGGCAATGTTTGGGTGGGACCCTTCAGATAAGAGCTCATGAATCCCCTTCTAGACGTGATGCTAAGCCGTCAACGGTCTAAGGTAGATCTTCATGACCACATGCACGAGCTGAGCCAGCCTTGTGGACACAAGAATCCACCAGGCAAATGCAGGGTATTTCAGTGCAAAATACTGAGCCAAGTCATGGACCGGCGGTCATCCAGAAGCCGAGTCCCAGAGTTGAGCCAGATGCTTGCATGATCAGATCCTGCACTCAAGAAGCAGACATGCTGACTCGGTTTCTTTTTATTCTGAACTCAAGCATTAAAACGTTCTAAAATACCGCAGCTCGACCAACCGTTCCCCTTTCCACCGCAATTTTGACGATTGTTACACACTGAGAGAGTGTTGTCTGCACTCACGGATGGCTGTCCACGAGGCACGTTACGCTAGCTGCTGTTTCAGTGCATGTTGTAATGTGGTGTCATGTGGGTCATGTACATGGAGCCAGTGTGCAGAAACAAATTGCAGCAAACGTGCAGGCTTCCACTGTAACGTAGGTTGCTCCAGTGCCACAGGGGGCCCACGGGCTAATCCGAATGCAGGTACACCGTGGTGATCAGCCATTGCATCCACTCCAGTGACTTGGCTTCGTTGGGCAAAGCTTGTCACTGGAGCCCTTGCCCCCCTGCTGACAATATGCTGAAAACAAACTGCACTCTTGCAAACGTGTTCCTGGATGAAAGCGAAACTGCAAGTTTGAGCAAGCAAAACGGGTGTGAACCCCCTATCTCATGTACGAGAGACGTGCACACACACAGAGCCCCTTGTCTGGGGTGCGTGTAGAACAATGACGCTGGCTGCAACTGCTTTACTTCCAAAACCAAGTAACTTGTCATGCGGCCGGCTGGCTTGGCTGTCGGTAATTGTGAGATGTTGGGCAACAACATTGGCAAAGCATGCTTTTGAATTACGTGCACGTTCAAGGTGTGCAGGATCGTTTCTTTGTGTAGGACAGGAGCTGGATGTTCTGTCGCCACTGTCTCCTGCTGACGATGTGCTGGTGGTGGGTTGTTGTTGTGAGGAGTCACGGGTGCTGACACGAGTCAACCGTTCCAGCGCGGCGATGAACCATGCTTTGACCAGTTGCCCTGGTCATCTGTCCGCCAGTGCCATCTCCATTCGTGCCCTTCGGGGATCGAGGGTGCATTCGTCATGCTACTTACAATGAGAGAGAGCGGGACGGCTGCGGAGAAAGGCGGATGCTTGTGAAGATGTCAAATGTCAACCATCACATTGTGATAAACAGTTGTGAAGACAAAATTGCTCTGACAAGTCGAAACATTGTACGCGACAGTGTGGTAGGTGGTGAAAAACGGAATGAGAGAGAGCCACGAAAAGTAGAATTCTACGGTCGGTACTCTAGCCTGGGACGGTATTCGTCCGGCGCTCAAAGATCAGAGGGGTCGTAGCGTCAAGGTCACAGATCTTGATGTAATACGGTTTGTGAATGCCGTGCTGCTTGAGTCGAAAGGCTTTTTGCGGTAAGTAAAAGCGTGGGTTGCTTAGTTCGCAGCTGATGATCTGCGTCAAATCGTCGATGATGGCATCAGTCTGTACATTGAAACGAGCGGAGGTGATGCCATGCCCGAGTCCACTTGGCGGGCGTTAAACTCCTTGTTTTCTCGGATGGGGTAGGGTGCTTGGGTCGGCGGTCAGCTTGACTGTCATCGCACGAAGATAGCGAGGCTGTGGCTGCCTCTCGTTTCACGGCGAAGGCGGCGCTAGCAAACACTCCTTGGCTTTTTGCTGATCAAGGCTTGTGTATGACTTCATGTGCGCCATCATGGGAGAAATGTCACTGCCAGTGTTAATCTGTCGTTCTAAGAGAACGATATGCGCAGGTGCCTTCGGTCAGAGGGGCTTGTTTTGAACTCGTAGCACAGATGTAGAGGTCATGCCTGAATCGCACGTGGTCAGTATTATGAGGCAGCTGTTCACTGTCTGTAACGCCGTGCGGAATGTGTGTAGCTGTGACACATAGTCGCTGCACACGGAACCGTTTTAGTGGGAATCTTTTAAATGATCTCGGCTTGTGAGTTCGCATCACATGGCCGTGACGGAAAAGTATTGGGAGGCACCGAATGCTTCCCATCTTGGCGCACTGATGTTGTCTCGCTCGGACTGCATGGTTCTCAGGAAGTACGTCGCAGTCCTAGTCCTGCGGGGTCCTGTTGATCAGGAACAGCCCGGTGATGGTCATCATACGCGGCTCGTGAATCAGAAGCGCAGTCTTGCGGTCCTGATAAGCTCTAGGTAGCGGCCGAAAATTGAAACAACGGGCAGCTGTCACTGGTGTTGCAGGCTCCATGGTGGCCGCTAGTGCGCTGGGGATCTCGAAATGGCTTCGTCAATGAGAAAATGAGGGTAGCCAGTCGGCAAGAAACGACGACTGTTGCAGCAAAGTCTGCAATGCAGATAGATGATTGAGGTCCCGACAACTTTCTGCTCGCTGGGCTGCACTGCTGTGTGATAGCTAAGGTTGGAGGAGGGTCTCCAGTCGGTTAACCCTCTCCTGCAGCGGAGCAATCTGCTTGAGTTGTCTGTTCGATGAAATCTGCCTGCGGGACTGGCTGGTGATGCCAATGGTGCTCCTCTGGTTTGTTGGAGGAGTGTATTGCCAACAAGACAGCAGTTGAGAAGTAGTACCGCTCTGCATATTGCAGGTAGATGTGTTATGTGAATGGTGCGGCGGCGAGGTTTGGGAAATCTGGCTCTGCCTCTGTGGACGCGCATGGTCGGGTCAGGCTCCTGGCGGGTGGCTGTGAACACGGTGGCGTGGTTGGCGCTTTTGCCTCTGTACCAATGTGTCATGAGGTTGAGGCAGGCTGGCAAAAAACCTGTCTGTGGAAATGCTTGTGAAAAACCCCGATAGATCCTGGTTGTGAGCGGTGATCTGGAAGGTCTCGTCTGCTTGCGCGGTGTGAAGGGCGCGAAAGGATTGTCTGAGTGAAGTTGGTGGTGGGTGTCACCTTGTCCCAGTGCTTGTTGGCATGCTTGCGTTAGCATGAGGTCGATGATGTCTGCGAGTGCGAGGTCGTGTGTCAACGACCGCATCATCGCTCCGACAAAGGAGACGATGGGTCTGCCCTTGGGGCTGCGGCTCCTGGGATAAATCCTCAAGGCTGCCGTCGATGCTGTCGCGAAGCCACTTCTGGTAGCGGCGGACGCACCGTTGTGAATGTCT